>JAKUCV010007346.1:0-29337 GCA_028386065.3 Turnera subulata
TTCTCTCGTAACCTCTGAAGCACTACTCTCAGGTGCTCTTCATGTTCTTCCCGGTTCTTGGAGTAGATTAAGATGTCATCGATGAAAACTACCACAAACTTATCCAAGAACTCGTTCAGGACCAAGTGCATCAAGCACATGAAAACCGCAGGTGCATTGGTCAAGCCAAAAGGAACCACTGTAAACTCAAAGTGACCATCGAGCTCAACTAAAACTCAAGTTTTGTTTTGTTCAATGGAATCGAGCTCAGCTTTTATTGCTTCTTTCCACAAATTTGCTTGAGGAAAAGAAATAGCTTCAAAATAAGTTGATGGATCATTTTGAACCAAAAAAGTATAAAAATCATTACCAAAAGAAGTTTCTTTTCTTTGTCTTTTACTTCTTCTCAAAACACTGGATTGCTCATCAACTTCATTTTCAAAATCTTCTTGTGCATCGTTCTCACTTTCAGAGATTTCTCGTGTAGGTGCAACGGTCAAGTTATTTGGTTTTAATGGAAACATATTCTCAAAAAATTCAGCATTTCTTGTTTCAACAATGGTATTCACATCAAGCACATCACTTTTCAAAACAAGAAATCTATACACAGCACTATTATCAGCATAACCAATGAAGATGCAATCACTAGTTTTGGACCCTATTTTCCTTTTTTTTGGATCAGTTAACATAACTTTAACAAGACACCCCCATACTTTTAAGTATTTAAGATTAGGTGAATAACCTTTCCATAATTCATATGGTGTCTTATCAGTCTTTTTATAAGGGATCCGATTTTGCACGTGACATGCTGATAAAATAGCTTCACCCCAAAGGTTATTATTAGGTGTTGAACTACTAACAAGCATTGCATTCATCATTTCTTTTAAAGTCCTATTTTTCCATTCAGCTACACCATTGGATTGTGGTGAATAAGGAGGTGTGATCTCATGTATTATACCTTTTTTCTCACAGAATTCATTAAAGAGAACATATTCACCATCTCTCTCTAATCTAACCCTTTTAATCTTCTTATCTAACTGGTTTTCTACTTCAGCTTTGTATAGGAGAAACATGTCAAAGGCTTCATCTTTATTCCTAATCAAATATACCTTGGCATATCTTGAAAAGTCATCTATGAAAGTCACATAATAGTTTTTACCACCTCTAGTCATGGTTTGTTTTAAATCTCCTAAGTCTGGATGGATTAAACTAAGAAGTTCTGTTTCTCTTTTATTTACAGAAGGACAAGATTTCTTAACTTGTTTAGTTTCAGCATATATTTCACTTTTATCTGATAATAAATCACTAGAGGCAGATATTAACCCAACATTTTGAAGTTTCTTAAGATAAGGTGCACTAACATATCCTAGTCTAGCATGCCACAAATCAAAAGAGTCAATCAAGTAAGCGGAAGAAGAACTTGCATTTTCATTCAGAGTTTCAGCAACATTCAACACAAAAAGTCCTTGGTTACAATAGCCCTTACCCACAAAGATGTTGTTCCTGGTCATTATGATCTTGTCAGACACAAATGACACCTTAACCCCCACCTTTCCCAAAAGGGACATAGAGACCAGGTTGGCCTGAATTTCGGGCACATGCAGCACGTTGTTGAGAGCCAGAGTCTTGCCAGAAGTGAGCTTGAGAAGAACCTTTCCTTTCCCTCGAACTTTTGCAGTTCGGGGATCACCAAAATAAATTTGTTCTTCTCCATCCCCTACCTCGGCGTAGGAGGAAAAGGCATCTTTGCTTGCGCAGATGTGCCTGGTAGCACCAGAGTCTACCACCCAATCTTTCACATTAGCGACTGAGAAGGTTTCAGAAATGACCGCAGCAATTATATCATCTCCTTCAACCAAGTTAGCACTTGGCTTAGGAGGATTGCCAATTCTGACCCTCTTCCTACAGTGTGATGCAAAGTGTCCTGGCTTTCCACAGACAAAACAATTTCCTTTCTTCTTAAAGGAAGTGGGGTTAGTAATTTTAGGGCTGTAACCAGATTTCTTATTGTAATTAAACCGCTTAGAACCAGAGGTACCTTCTACCAAGTTAGCTTTGGCTGTCATCTCTTTGGCAATCTTACCTTTGAGTTCTCCTTTGTTCTTATCTTCAATGTGGATGTGACTGATCAAGTCTTTTAGTGGCATCAACTTGTGCTTATACTTCAGGTTGTGTTTGTAGTCCTTCCACGAATTGGGTAGTTTTTCGATCAGGGAACCTGCAAGAAGTTCATCAAGTAGAGAGATCTTCACCGTCTTCAGGTCCTCTACAAGCCTCTGGTACTCTGTGATTTGACTGGTAACGGATTTATCTTCCTTCATATCCCAGATGTCTTTTGCTTCCTTGTAAGATGCATAAACGTCAAAAAGTTCATTGGATAAAGTTTGAATTGTTGTTTGTCAGCAAACCTTATTGGCATTAAGCCAATTCTCCATCTGTTTTTGATCATCGGTTGTTGGCTTTGATTCTGTTAAAGCGTAGGCCACCCCGTGCACGTCAAGTGTTGAAAAAATACGCTCATGCCATCTCTTGAAATTTGCTCCGGCAAACACCTCAATTCTGGACACATCGGGATAAGGTGTTGCATATGTGACAACAGGTTGGACTTGGGATCCAGCAGCAACGACGACGGCGGCGGCAGCAGCATTCTCGGGTTGGAATTCAACCATTGGTACTATCTCTTTAGCTTGTTGGAATATTTGGAAAAAATGGATGAATTAAACCCAAGCTGAGGCGTGCTATGCACTGTCCTAAAGTGATATTTTGGTACTCCCAAAGTCTCCCCAAGATACAACTGCCCCTTCTACCAAAGGTAGGATACTAGAACTGCCAAAAAAATTATCAAAAAAAAAAACCCAGCAAACTAAAGAGGAAATACAAGAGAGGATGTGAAAAGGAGAATAAGAGGAATTTCTAATTCTGTGTGTTAAAAGACCAGGTGAGGATGAGTTTTTATAGTTGAGTGGAATAGAGAAAGGTTAACGTTAAAAATAAAATTAACCAACCAAATCTCCTAACATAAGTTAGAAGCAGATAAAACCTCCTAATTAATAGGTAACCAAATTTGACTAGAACTTTTCTCCAACTACTTGACTGGACTCGGTCCTCCTCCTTCAATGTGCAATAGAAGTTTTTATTTTGAAATATATTACTACAAGTGGTGTCCTCAAATTTCTTATATATATAAAGAAAACAGAGTAGGGGTTCGCTACATTGCGAAATCGAGAAATTTCTACTGGAGCTGGTGGTATCCGAGAACAATTAGCCGATCTGGATATGCAAATTCTTAGAGATCGTGCATTGATAGAGTGGAAAAGATTAGCGCACTAGGAGTCTAGACGCGTTCCGGGGCGTGAAGTGGGAGAGAAGGGATTTCCTAATTGGGGTTTTGAATAAACCTTTTCTTTTCTTTTTTTTTGAAAAAGGAATAAGAATTAGGGGTGTTAAGCTTTTTAACACTCGATTTGGTACCGCTCTCGCGGCCCGCACCGAAACAGTGCTTTACCCCTAGATGTCCAGTCAACTGCTGCGCCTCAATGCATTTCGGGGAGAACCAGCTAGCTCTGGGTTCGAGTGGCATTTCACCGCTAACCACAACTCATCCGCTGATTCTTCAACATCAGTCGGTTCGGACCTCGACATTGTATAATGCTCAAAGCTCTAGGCTGAGTAGCAGGAGCAACTTTTAATTTATTATGAGCCCAAACGATCGATTCAATAAGTTCTTACCAATAACCACGGCCACTGAACAGAAACATTAAGTGTCTCAATCCCTTTGTTGTAAAAGATTAGGACGAGTTGAATTGCAATTCCATTTTAATTGCAATTAGAGCTACAACCGAATTCATTCTTAACCAATTCGTATTTGCAATTTAGGATCCTTGTTCGAGCTATATACAAAATCCCTAATTAATAATAAGATAAAAAAAATAAGATAAAAAAATTCTTTTGAAAATTGCATGTCCGCGACCCCTGGATGCGCCTCCTTGGGGTGATCTCGTAGTTCCTACAGGGTAGAGACGATGGGTCGGTCCATGGATTTTCCTTCCTTTTTTTTCCGCATTTCAATTTTATACATAAATTAAGATATTACAAGAATAAAATAAAATAACTAATATTCACTGGTTGATTATAGGTCCGCTCGCTCTGTAGCGGTTTTTTTCCTCCAACATGGCGGTTATTGTCTCAGCCACGAACTAGAGAGCATTCCCTATGATCCTAATCGGCTTGTTCGCTGCAATCTGAGTCATCTACTATCTTCTATTCATCTATAGTCCTTCTTTTGTCTTATTCATCCAAATTCCGTTTCGTTTTCTTATCTAATATCCTGTGTTTCTCTTTGTTTTCTTCTCCTGTCAAGGTACTTGGGCTTGCTGTGGTTTTTCTGGTTTCAAAGCAAATTCTATCCCCTACCTTCGGAAAGAATGGCTGAATCAAGTGATGGGGGTAATCGGGATAAGGGCAAAGGCAAGGTCTCAGACAATACTGAACCTGATATCCTTGTTTTAGACATTAACCCTCAAACTCAACCTGACTCAAAATTCTGCCTTCTAGCGAAACGTATGGTGGTACTAAAACTTTCAACCCCAAAGCCTTCACTAGCCTCATGACGAACCTGTGGAATGCACGCAAGAGTATTGAATTTGCCCCTTTGGATAAAAACCTGTTTCTCATTACTTTTACAAATCCAAAAGATGTTCAACGGATTCTTAAAGGCGAACCTTGGTCCTTTGATAAGAGGCTGTCCTTCTAAAGCAAGTTTCGGGTATGGAACAGTTCAGTCAAGTCTCCTTTTCTGAATGTGCTTTCTGGCTCAAAGTTCATGATCTACCTATGTGTCTCCGGAACGACATTCATCTCCCCACTATTTTGTCTACGATTGGTCGCTTTCTTCACTTAGATGGCAAGGGAGCCTCTGGCCATGGCAGTTACATCCAAGCTAGGGTGATCCTTAATATTCATCATCCTCTTCGCCAATCCATCACTGCCAAAGTTGGTGACTTACTTTTCCAATGTCCTATCACTTATGATAAGTTACCAAATTTTTGTTACGCATGTGGTATCTTAGGGCACAGTTATAAGGAGTGTGATGTATTCTCTGACTAAGATTCTGATGATGACAGTTCCTCCTTCACATATGGCCCATGGCTTCGGGCCTCCCCCACCAAACCTTTCTCAACATCCACCCATCCTTTCCGCCTGAAACAGAATTGCTCACACATCCCATCACAGCTTTCCCCAACCTTTTCCCCTCAACGTCCTATCACCATTCCTTCACGGGTGCAAGATGCTTTGGTTAGAACTGTGTCCCGCTCTTTGGTTTTTCATAACACTCTGTCGCCCCCACCATCACCCACAACTACCAAAGCCCCTACCCAGCCTTCCATAACTCCCTTACCATCAAACCCAAAAGTATCTTCTCCTCCACCACCCAAATCTTTGTCCTCCCCACCACCCCAACAAAACACAGCAGTTCCGACTATCAAAAAGTAATGGAAACGTATTCTACCTCGCACCATCCAACCTCCTGTGCACCCCTCTTCTCCCTCCCCACGAAAAAGACACCATGACTTTTTGACATTGAAATCCAAACTGACTCATCTTTGCTCTCTGTCAAAAAACAGAAACTCATCCCAAAGGAATCTAATCTCTCTCAAAACTCGGCGGAGTGGGCGGAGGCTGTACTGCAGCCCCGCCATACGCCATGAGGGCCCTTGCTTGGAACTGCCGCGGACTTGGGAACCCTCCGGCAGAAAATTCTTTGTTCAAATTGCTACAATTTGAACGTCCCAATCTTGTCTTCCTTTCTGAGACAAGACTGAAAACTCGTGAAATGCACTGGATCAATCATAGACTCAATTATGCTCATGTTTTGGTTGTTGATTGTAATGGATGGGGTTCAGCCAGAAGTGGTGGATTGGCTCTATTATGGGATGAGACAGTTGATCTTTCTTTGCTCAGTTACTCTCTCCACCATATTGATGCGAGGATAGTGGAATCGGACTCTCGAGTTGAGTGGCATTTTACAGGCTTTTACGGATGGCCAGAACATCGTAACAAATTCAAAAGTTGGGAGCTGATTAGACATCTGGGTACTCATTCATATTTGCCTTGGCTCATTCTGGGTGATTTTAATGTGCTACTTTATGTTTTCGAAAAAGAGGGCGGACGTCAGCGACGATACTGTGATATGCAAAACTTTCGAGATTGTCTACTCTCTTGTGGTCTCTCTGATATTGGTTATTCTGGACAGCCTTTCACGTGGACTAATGGTCATCCTGCCCCTGATACCATATATGAACGACTTGATCGTGGAGTGGCCACAGACTCTTGGGTAGCCCTATTCCCTGACTACAAACTCATCCATCTCTATCGCCATCAGTCAGACCATAACCCAATTTTATTGAAATACAACTACCAAAACCGTAACCAATCCCATCCTGGTCCCCGACCTTTTCGATTTGAATCTATGTGGACAAGGGACCCTTCTTTCTACTCGGAAGTCCTATCTGCATGGGAGTCACCTTCCACCACTTCTTCTCACCTTTCCTTACCAGATAAACTCACCCTTTGTGGAGTCAAATTTACATCGTGGCAACAAAATAAATTTGGCTCAATAAACAAACAAATCAGCACCATCACCAAAAACCTTAAGCGAGCCCAATCTTTTCCTCCACATATTCAAAACCAGGATGAAATTTCGGAGTTACAGATTGCCCTAGATGAGCTTTTGCGCAGAGAGGAGTTGATGTGGTCAAAGAGATCAAGGGCTGTTTTGTTGTTAAAAGGAGACAGAAACACTTCTTACTTTCATGGCAAGGCATCAAGTAGGAAAAAAAGAAACCACATCAGGGGCCTTATGGATGACACTGGCATGTACCAAGGGGGCCAAACCAACACTGAATCCATCCTATTAAATTATTTCACATCTATCTTTTCCTTAGAAGGATCCCAAAATCCTGAATCTGTGCTTGCTTCTGTCTCCCAATGTGTTACCGATTCCATGGATGAGCAGCTCCTTAGACCTTTCTGCAGGGAGGAGATTGAATTTGCTTTGAAACAGATGCACCCCACCAAAGCTCCAGGACCGGATGGGATGTCTGCCCTTTTCTACAAACAATATTGGGACATTGTAGGTAATGAGGTTGCCTCTTTTGTTCTCTCGTGTCTTAATGATAATACTGATATGACTTCCATCAACTCTACTTTCATTACACTCATTCCAAAAGTCCAGTCTCCAGTTTTAGCTAATCAGTTCCGTCCCATAAGTCTTTGTAACGTTGTCTATAAATTGGTGTCTAAGGTTCTCTGTAACAGGCTTAAACCCATCCTACCCCAAATTGTCAGCCCTCAACAAAGTGCCTTTATTCATGGGAGACAGATCACAGATAATGCCATCCTTGCTTTTGAAATATTTCATAAAATGCATACCAAAACCAAGGGTCGAAAGGGTATTTTAGGACTCAAACTAGACATGAGCAAAGCATATGACAGGATGGAATGGTCCTTTTTACAACTCATGATGCTTAGAATAGGGTTTTCTCCTATTTGGGTTAATAAAATTATGTCTTGTGTCACTTCTGTTTCATATTCCATATTAGTCAATGATTCTCCTAGTTCATCTTTCTCTCTAACCCGTGGTCTTCGTCAAGGGGATCCACTCTCTCCTTATCTATTTATTCTTTGTGCTGATGCGTTCTCTGCATTACTTAGCCAGGCTGAAAGACAATCTATTATCCATGGTGCCAAAATTTGCCACACAGCTCCCCCAGTTAGTCACCTATTTTTTGCAGACGATAGTATTATTTTTTGTCGAGCCAATCTTACAGAAGTGGATGCTCTCCTCTCTATTATCCATCAATATGAACAAGCTTCTGGCCAACGCATTAATCTTGAGAAATCGGAATTTACCACAAGTAGGAATATTGCAGTACAACAGATTGATATTCTCCAACGGCGGATGGAATCACCTCTGTGGACGGATTTCAAAAGTACCTTAGCTTGCCAACAATGATTGGTAGATCAAAGAAGGCTATCTTTGCAGCTGTGCGTGATCGTGTTTGTAAAAAAATGAGTGGTTGGAAGGAGAAAATTTTGTCTAAAGCAGGGAAGGAAGTCTTCATTAAATCTGTCATTCAAAGCATACCATCTTATGTCATGAGTTGTTTTATGCTTCCGGATTCTATCTGTGATGAAATCACTGCTGCTATTCGCAAATTCTGGTGGGGATATGACTCTGGACACAAAGGAATTCATTGGCTTGCATGGAAGAAATTATGCCTTGGTAAGCGCTATGGTGGCATGGGATTCAGGGATATTCATACTTTCAATTTAGCTCTCTTAGCTAAACAAGCTTGGCGTATTTTTCACAATCCTGACTCTTTACTAGCACTGACTCTTAAGGCTAAATATTTTCCACGGGGTGATTTCATGCATGCACAGTTGGGGTATAGGCCAAGTTATATTTGGAGGAGTTTACTTCAAGGCAGGGATGTCCTTTCTGAAGGGGTGGATGGGTTGTAGGTGATAGGGCAACAATTCGGGCATATCAAGATAAGTGGCTACCAAATCCTTCTTTTTCCACTGTTCTATCAGTTCCGCGGTTTTCTGACCCGAATACTAGAGTGGCTAGTTTTATTGATTTGGATAACAGTTCGTGGAATATAGCCTCCCTCCACAATCCTTTTTATGCTTCAGATATCCTTAGTATCACCTCCATTCCACTATGTTCTGCTCCATTTCGGGACTTTATATGTTGGCCTCACACATCTGATGGTATTTACACTGTTAGAAGCGGGTATCACTTTCTTCTCAATTCTATGGTTCCAGGTGCTGCACTGAATATTTGGTGGAAAACAATCTGGGGACTGTCATTACCACCAAAGGTCCTGCATTTCTTGTGGCGAATGTCCAACAATTTCTTACCAACCAGGACCCGACTTTGCGAACAACATGTGGAGGTTCCTTCAATGTGTGTCCTGTGTGCTAACCAACCTGAAACTTGCACCCATTTATTCCGAGATTGTACTGTTGTTGTCAAGGAGGTATGGCGTGGTACGGGTCTCCTTTTTCCTTCCTCCTCACATCAGGATATCCTACCGTGGCTACAAGAAGTTCATGCTAATGTTCCCACTGATGTTTTTGAGGGGATCATCATGGCCATTTGGTTTATAAGGCAGGGGCGCAATGACTTCATTTTTAATGCCAAACCTTTCGAACCTCTTGCCATCGCTACTGCTGCCGGTACCTCCCTCCTGTCTTATCGGTTGGCAGCTCTTTATAGTGAATCACCATCTGGGTCGTCCACTACTGTTCTCAACCAGTCCCATTGGGTACCTCCTGCTGTTGGCGTAATTAAACTTAACACCGATGCTGTATGCCGTGATTCTTCCATTGGATTGGGTTATATTGCTAGAGATTTTGCAGGTGCAGTGGTCTTTTGTGGGCATACAAAACTTGATGGTTTTTATACGCCATTGGAGGCTGAAATTCTCGCTGGACAACAGGCATTGCTTCATGCTCAATCCTTGGGCCTCACTGCTATATCCTGGGAGTCAGATTGTCTACAGTTGGTGAATAGTATTTTACATGGGCATCTTCCTTGTAACGGAGCTCGTGTTTTATTGCTTAATGTATTATCTTTATTAGCTACTTTCCCAGTTTTGGTCATGCAATCATATCAGGAGGATGTCAAATGAAGCTGCTCATGTCCTTGCCAAGCTTGGTCTCGTCTCTGGTCCAAGCCTGTGGGATATGGGTATGCCTACTCCTCTAACTGACATTATTGTACGTGATAACTCTGCTTAACATGCAATGCACTATCGTATTCTCAAAAAAAAAAAAGAATAAAATAAAATAAAATATATATCTTTGCTTTTTAAAAAATGTATGCCTTTAATTTGTTATTTTTTTGTTCTTTTTAACTATGTTTAATAATATAATTATTAAATTTTTTAAATTGAAATTATACAGTATAATCCATTTCAATTGGATCGCAACATAACATAACAAAACAAAAGAAATAATTCAATACTGATTTGGTAAAAATTTAAATTGGAGTCATACCTTTTATTCTATGATCAGGTCAAGCAAATAGTGATGGCCTATGTGACATGTGACAGTAGGTGCAATTTTAGTGCAATTTTAGATGAAAATGTAGTGCTGTTTTAAAATACAAATTGTGGCATAGTGGCGCCTCAAATTTCTTATATTCTTTGTTTGGGGGATCTGCTTGTTAGCTGGATTGCTGTTTAGAAAATATAAAATTAGTGCTTGTTACAAATTTCTCCCAAATTAAGACGTATTTAAGGCAATTATTAACATGCAAAAAAAAATCTACTTTTTTTTTAATGAATCCCCTCAGTACATAAAAACGATAAAGAGTTATACAAATATAAATAAAATTAGAAAGGCTAATTAATATTTTAGTTCGATTCTAAAATACTCACACAATCAGAGTTTTCTACTCTCTCTCCCTCCACTTAGAGAAAACCCAAAATTTATAAATTTGGGGCTATGGCCCCGAAAAAATTTCTCCTTATGGAAGCCTTTAAAATCTTTTTTTTGGTGGTTTTTCAAAAATAAAAGTATACAAACCAAAAATCATAGAGGAAGATTTGAGTTGAAGCATTGTTCTTTATTTGTTAAAAAACTTACCAACAAAAAGATATTTTTCCCACCGGCATGTCTCCCCTTCACCTTTTCGCCTGTGGTTGTGGCACGAATTATACCAATCATGACACATGTAAAGATAAACAATATGCCTTTGTAAATCCTCTTTCGAATAATATAATTCTGATTGTGTAATTTTATGTGGTATGTAAGAGTAATTCTTTTATCAAAATTCTGTTATGCTTTATTCGAGTAGATTTGTATATTACCAGATCTTTTTTCATACCAATGAAGAATGCTCTTTCCTAGAATAAATTTAGGGGGATTCATATTCGCGCTCCACTATTAGTATTCCCACTCCACCTTTCCATTTGTTTGGTCATTAAATGTCAAAACTAACCTTGTTTTCATTTGTCGCGCCACGTGTTCCTTCTCCCCATCCAACCGCCTTGGCCACGGCGGGTTCGGCTCCGTATACAAAGCTGTCCTCCCCACCGGCAGCGGCGGAGGAGGCTCCTCGACTACCACCCACCCGCCACTGGCTGTCAAGCTCATGGACCCCACCGATTCGCTCCAGGGCGAGCGCGAGTTCCACAACGAGCTCTCCATATGCTCCGGCCTCAGCTCCTCTCACTTTGTCACCCTCCTCGGCTTCGCCGCCGACAGGAAGCGGAAGCGGGAGCTGGCCCTCGTTTACGAGCTGATGGAGAACCGGAGCTTGCAGGAGGCGCTGCTGGATCGGAAATGTGAGGAGCTTCAAAAGAAAGGAAAGCTCCCTCTGTGAGAACTGAGGCTTTGATTTCACTTCACCCACACCATTCCCTTCTCCTAGACTGTCTTCTGCACTTGGGTTGGATGGCTATATCATATCAGACACAGCTTCAGTGATCTCTTGGACAAGAACAACAATAACTCCATCAATGCCCATTAGATGTTGCATGTATACAGCTTCAGACACATTACTGCCAAGACACAAAACAAATCAAATTAGTACCCTTTTCTTTGATTTTCCAAGCTTCTTATCTATGACAAAACTCGCTTCAGTTTTCCATATGTTAGCAGTGAAAGCTGGGCATCCTTGATCTTGTTCAGCAAATTCCATTCCTTTTCTCTTTAAATGGGTCATAAAGCAATTACCCTAGAATGAAATGCACATCCCTGACTTGAATAGCATAACCCTTCCCTGTTTCAGATGCCATCTCCACCTGTTTAATTCTGATCCACTTCATGTATCACTAAGAAATGAAATTTTGCTTAAAGATTCCTGCTCTTCAATCCCGTGAGAAATTTGTATGGACAAGGAGTAAATTCGTATTTGTGGGTTTGCAGTATCAGATAGCGCAGATGTACATGGTTATGAGGATGCAGCAACAGAGTACAACTAGCACCGAAGGTGTGGAAGTCTTGGAGAACAGACCCTTGAAGGCTGGTAGTATGCTCTTGTTCTAATACTTCTTCTTGGTTGCAGCAAAGCACCGACTTGGCTTACCACATTTGCCCCGGCCGATTCTCTCATCTTGACAGAAGAAGCCTGGAATGCATACCCAAGATGTAAAACAGGTTTGCTATCTCTTCTTCTCATGCTTTTCATGTTGTACTTGTGGTTTTCAAGCTTGTACTAATACTTTCTATTTCCCTGCAATTGGATGTGATGTGACACGACCAGTAATCAAGGTAATAGATTCTCCATCTCCATTACCAAAGTTTTTTTTCTTTTTGACATTTTTCTTTTTTTGGTGGAAGATTGCTTCTGACATTTATTTTTTTATTGAGAGAGAAGGAAGAAAGAGACTGTAGATATAGATAAAGATTAAAACTTAATATGTTTTGATTGAGGGTATTTTTGTCATTTATCAGCCAAACAAACTTGAAAATGGAGTGCAAATATTAACCAAGGAGTGTGAATATGAGTTCCCTTCTTAAGAATTATTCAAGGGATTCTTTGGAAGTCGGGTGCTAAGTAAATAGGTAGTAAGAGAAATCTCAAAACTCTAAAAAATGCTTAATAACTTCCCGTGTAAGCACCTTTTGTGCGATACCTAACACCGTAAGTAAAGTCGTAAGAAAGTTATACAAAAATTTCACCACCAATCAAATTTGGGAATCCCCACCCTAAAATTTCTCGGTTAGACTTTAATAGCTTGAATACCACTAGCAAGTAACAGCAAAAAGTAGTGATAGTTGTTCATGGTTGTTTTTTTGGTATATTAAGTGGAATAAGAGAAAGTTATTACAGCAGGAACTCACGGAGGACCTGTGCCCCCGAGACATCAAGCAACAAATGGTTCATACAATAGTGTGGAGGGGAATGTAACGTAACTAAAGAAAAATCAAGGGAAAGACTTGCTTTGGCTAGAGCATCCGCCACCATGTTTGCCTCGTGGTAGCCATGCTGGATAGAAACTGCTCATGGCCGAGCAAGCATTGCACGGATACACTCCATCAATGGAAGACGATCAAAACGAGAAGGTGATGAGGAAGTGAGGAGAGATACCAACTCCGAGCTATCAGTTTCCACCACTACTTGAAGGAACTGAGAACTCCAAGCAAGGCAGAGACCATCATACACTGCCCAAAGCTCAACAAAGAAAGGTGTGCAAGGTTGTAGTCGATGAGTGAAG
Source organism: Turnera subulata (assembly GCA_028386065.3). NCBI lineage: Eukaryota > Viridiplantae > Streptophyta > Magnoliopsida > Malpighiales > Passifloraceae > Turnera > Turnera subulata. The sequence goes on from JAKUCV010007346.1 coordinate 13,212, forward strand.
CCCAGGATCCACTTGCCATCCGCAGATAAGAACCATATTCTAAACTACATGGTTGGTAATCATCAAAACTCAAACATGATTAAATATTAATTAACACCAACTAGCATATAATTCTCCGAAGTATTAGAAACAAGCAGGTAAACTCGTATATCAGTTTGTTACTTTTATTTATTAAACTTATGACACTTGTTATGGTGTGTTTGTTTTTTATCCTATTTTTAGGATAAAAACGGAATATACGCCTTCATGATTCAATTGACTTGCTGGTTGTTGATTGGCATTGGGTCATTTTAAACTGATTTTTTGACCGACCATCAAATAGTGGTGAGGGTGTGCCAACTGCCAACGCTTTGGTTATTGATTGACATTGGGTCATTTTAAACTGGTGGTGAGGGTATGCCAACGCTTTCTTATATGTATTGAGTTGAGGACGCCTTTCTTAACTATTATAGTGTGGAACAAGACTTAGTTAGAGAGCACTACTACCGAGAAAATTCAACTCTAATGGATCTAGGATATTTCTATTTAGGAGCCAATTTTATATCTGAAAGTAAAAAGATAAAAAAAATTACAAAAAATTAAAATAAAATAATCAATGTGCGGTTATCTAAATGGTAAGTGATTTGTTTCCCCTTGAACCGTGTCTCGGGTTCAAGCCAGTGGCGGATCTTCAGTGTAGTCACAGTAGGCAAGTGACTACACTGAGATCTAAAGGAAGAAATTAATATGGAGGGATTTATATGAATTAAATATAAATTGCCTATTAATGTGGAAGGATTTTCATGACTTGAGTATAAATTACAGAGATCTTTCAAAATTTAATACTAGGTTTTTAAGGCTTAAATATAGAAGCTTCATAATTGACTTAAAAACAAATATATTGTAGTTAAAGTTTTAAACTAAAAATAAATGCCTCCAAATTTTTTCCTATTTTACTCTATCACAATTATTGCCTATTTTATTTAACCACAAAACTCTTTATCCCTTTCTCTATTCCCTTCCCTTCTCATGTTTCCAACAAATAACCACCAACTCATAAAAATAGCTAAATGGAGTGAATTGTGAAGTGATAAGTGATATTTTCCAATGGTTTATTTTGCAAAGTTTCAAAACTAAATTTAGACTTTGAGGATCAATTACATTATAATCTTTTCACTTGTATAGCATGCTTAGGTTTTTGATTGATAATAAATAATTATTATGAAAGTGATAGTTACACAATATTTGTGTTGCTAAAATTAAATGCCCATAATTAAAAGAGAATTTTAGTTAAATTCTCATAATTAAAAGAGAATTTAATTTTTATGAATATTATTCTCACATTGTAGCGTCTAGGAAGATTGATTTTATCCTACATTGTAGCCTCTAGGAATATTGATTTTATTCTCACATTGTAGCCTCTAAGAAGATTGATGTTAAAATTAATTTATTTTCTTGGTATGTCTAAATGATTGGAAACCACTATAACGATTACTTTAATTTATTTAATTTGTTTCACCGAAAGAACTTTCTCGGTGATGAATATCATAAAAAAATCGCAATGGGTGACAAAACTATTGAATGATTATTTGATTACTTATGGTGGGAGAAATGTATTCGATAGCATTGAAAATAAACATATTATTCAACATTTTCTAAAAATAACAATTCTTATTGCTTAGTGAACAATTATAATATTTATTTTATTTTAACAGTATATTTTTTTAAGTTAAAAGAATATTAAATTAAAATTTGGGATGATTATTTATTATTTTTTTGCCTACACTGGAAAATATTCCTGGATCCGCCACTAGTTCAAACCCTTATGCATGTAGAAATCGACATTGGGAGAGTAAACCTACCATACCCAGCTCGAGACTGAGCTCTAGATACCGGATGGGAACGTGAAAAATAGAAATAAGATAGCAATCACATGCACCGTTTACTTGGTCATTTTATATTATTTATGGATCTAACATAAGACATATGCAGACCAACAAGCAGGTGTTTGTTTTTCTTTTCAGACAATGCGTATAATGTAATCACATCTTGGTCATCATTTTTGTCCTTGGAGTTTGTAGTAATAACACATTTTATTCTTTTCAGACAACATACACAATGTAATCGCATTGGATTCGAGTTGCTTTCATGATCTTGAACTAGATAGCATACAAATAAAATATTTGAATGAAACAAACAAGCAAGCAACACATACAATCAAATTGCAAACTCTTCATTTTGCTTCAGAAGACAGACATGAAAGGGACTTATGAAGCGGCAATCTTTAATTAGATCATGCACGGCTTCCTCATCTAATGCATATATCTGGAAGTTTTTTCATGGTTTGGGATCAGATCTTGATCCTAGGAGCTGGGACATATTATTCAAATGTTCCTGGGCCTTCTCTAACTCTTTTACAACAGACTTATTGGTGGAAAGATCACCCAGCTTCTTTGAAATTTCTTTTAAAATGTCTGCCAGCTTTTTGTTCTCATTACTTATGGTATCATTGATTGCATCAGTCCCAAAGCGTTTGCGAACCGCCGACTAAATCCGTCTTTCTAACTAAAGTAGGAGGATCAATTTGTTTCCCCAACTTCTCCACATCTTCTTTCTTCGCCAGAAGCTCAAATCCAGGGCTCATCTTCGCTTGTTGCAGATCCTTCAACATTTTATTGTTCTCTTGGACCAACTTCTCCACTTTTGTGCTTCCACCGGAGACGTCCACTAGCTCGTTTAGTATATTTCTCCCACTTCTCTGGAGTTCCGATGTCTTCCCCTCCATATTGGCCAGACCATCCTCGGTGACTTGCTTAATGCCCTTGTACCTATCATCCAAGTTTTCAATGCCAGTGGCCTTTACAATATCCTTCCTAAGAGTGATAAACCTCTCCGGCTCTCCATAAGTTCAGTGTTTTGCTTTTCTATTCGTCTGCTCGCCCCGTTCATTGCAGTTGTAGTCTTATTTATAAGTTTATTCAGATCTTCCTCAGGCAATATTGCACCCCGTGTTTGTGTGTTCCATCCTCTTCTTCCAATTTTTCTTCCAACCTGTTAGCTTGATGTTTCAATATCCCCCAGATTCCTATTAACAGATTGTTGGTGGTATTTTCCACAGGTCGGCCGCTCCTATGATATTGTTCGTTCAATTGAACAGCGAGCAACCCTTTGGATCTGATTGCTAAAGGATCAAACGGACGGTTTTGTACGTCTCTAGACGGGGTTTTAATTTTTTTTCCTATTCTAAATCTATATATATATATATTTATATCTATACTATATATAAAAGCACGAACTCATCCAAATGACACCGAAATTGAAAGACGAAAATATTCTTACTTAATATTAATATAACAAATAATGAGATGTGTGAAATTGAAAAACGAAAATACCCTTACTTAATATTAATATAACAAAATGAATGACGTGTCATACACCAGTGAATGATGTGTAGTCTAAGCGCAAACTCATCTAATTAAAGGATACCGAAATTGAAAGACGAAAATACCCTTACTTAATATTAATATAACAAATAATAAATGACGTGTCATACACCAATGAATGATATATAGTCTCAAATAATAATTTTTTTGTTTTAGAATTTTATCATAATACTCCTTGCGCAAAATTATCTAAATAATTATGAATTAAAAAAAATATGAAGAAGAAAATTAGAATACTCGAAGAACGAAGAATAATGGCAAAGATACTTATTATCAACAAAGAGCACCCAAATTGAAAGATAAAAATACCCTTACTAAATATTAATATAAAAAATAATGAATGATGTGTCAGACACTAGAATGATATGTACTTTCCTATAATATTTTTTTGTATAGAATTTCATCATAATACACCTCTAAAACTATGCAAAGTTATCTAAATAATTAACATATGTAATTATAAAAAAGAACATTAAAAAAGAGAAATATGAAAAAAATTTAGTAAAGACAAAGATACTTATTATCAACAATGTAATGACTAAAGAATACAAAAGTTATCTATATCTATACTATATATAAAAGCACGAAATCACATAAAAGAGTACTGAAATTGAAAGACAGAAATAGCCACTTCCTTAAGAATTAAAGGGGGAAAAAATTTCCTATAGGAAATTATTATAGATAAACCTAAAATCAATATAAAATATGAGAGTGTTAAAATAGAAAGTAATAAAATATTTATTACCAAATAATGATATTATCAAGTTATATAAAAAAAAAATTTCAATAATTAAATGAAAAGGATATATAAGTAAGCAAATGAAAGAAATTAGGAGGACAAAGAATTAAAATAAAATTTAAAACACAATAATATTACTATTAAGAGAAAAGTGAAGAAAAACTTATTTAAAAAACCTTTTGTAATGACAAAAAATTATGATTAAATTTTTCAAAAAATAAAAAAATATTTTTGATAAATATAACAGTTACGTAATTGATTAAAGTGTCAGAAAAAGTTAATGACTAAGATTTATATGTGAAAAGTAAAGTAAAAAGATAAATAGTGTATAATTAATATGAATTGTAAATAAAATAAATTTTTATATGAAAAAGTAGTGAAAACAATATTGGCATAAACTTTTTATTGAGGTAGGTGAATGTAATAAATTTAAAATATTCATGCAAGTAAATACTTCAAAAAATAATTTTTTCCTATAAATAACAGAAATATAAAAAAGAATATAATAGAATACTAACAAGTGTGTAAAAAAAATATATTGAATGCATAAATGGTACAAAAACTAAAAATAAAAAGTTATGATCGATATTTGTAGTGAAGAGGAGGAAGAGAAAATAAAGAAAAAAATAATACCAATTTTAAAAATAAAAAATATCTCATAAAAATTGAATATTTATCAAAATTACTATTCGCATGCAACTGATTTTAATTATTTAAAATTTTTTTGCAGTGCATTCAAAAGCTCATCAATTGTTAAGGCAAAGAATATATCCTCTTAATAAAAATAAAAAAAATAAAAATAACATGTAGGAATGAAAAAAAAATTTAGTTTGTATTGAAAAAGAGGATGTATAAATTATTGTTACTACCTTATAGAATACTTTACGATAATTGATATTTACATAATCTTTTATAATTTTTTTCTTTAAACAAAATTATTATTTTGTTATTGCATTGGTGAATGTTATTCTTAACCATTAATATGTAAATTATTATTTTAATTAAATTTTGGAAAACAAAACTTTTCATATTGATAATTTTAAAAAAGTAATACTATACCTTGTGCATCACACATGTACAAAACCTAGTTACACTAAAAAGACAAGAAAGACATAATAAAGCTACATTAATGTGTGATATGTGTGCGATATGTAGAATAAAGATAAATTGGATAAAAAGTAGCAATTTCATTAAGGTGATTACTTCGGTACAACACCATCTTTTGGGTGTAAGTTTACAAACCCTAGGTGGCAAGATATTATTGGATTATGTAGGTATTATCTTTTTATATTTAAAAATTAAGAAAATAATTTTAATACCTTTTACAAAATAAATAGTATTTATTTTTTATTCCCCTAACTTGTAGAAATTATAAAATTTTCCTTTCTAATTTTTCCTCCGTATGTCCGTAAAACCTTCCAACCAATTTGTATTTATCTAAAACATTTAAATTAAAAAAAATACTTCTTGTTACATTAGAATTTTCTCATCCATCCATTAAACTATGATTTGATTACCAAAAATTGTCCTCAAAACCTTAACTCTTGCTCTTGAATACGAATTTTTTGGCTAGTTTCTTCTTAAGGATATTACGGTTATAGTAGCACAGTATGGTGAAAAGAGATCGAAGTATAAATTCTTATGCGGAGGGAAGCAAAGATCTGGTCCCGATTTCTTGAAATATTTTTTAGCTTTCAAGGCCAGTGATGAGTTTCTTTCACATGCAATCAGGTTGCATTGGTGGCTGTGACGAGACTCTTAAACAGCTAATAGAAATATGTGGAACTGGTTCCCGAGTACAATACAGCTTACCTTTTTCTGGTGGGTAATTCTATCCAACCCGAGGCAGAAACCCGGGTAACATTACCCTGCTTAGGTGGACCAATGGATAGTTTGCTTTTAAAGTATAGTTTACTAGTTTTACAGAATGATCTTTACAACTTTTTAATTTATGAAACTGTCTATAACTTTTTAATAATTACATTAAAGGTATAAATATTTACCAAAATTATAAATTGACCACCATTTGAGTATAAAACACGAGAATCATCTTCTCTTATCGGGCAAAAAAGAAAAAAAAAAGGTGGTGTTAGGATAGAAATAGGACAGTGACGAGAGGGAGAGAGAGGAGAAGAATTGGGGGTTTTCAATTTATGGAGAATTAGGTAGCATGCTTGGTGTCGCTTCGAGGAGCAGGAAGAGAGCTTTCTTTTGACTGGTTGCGGGGTGGCAGGCCGGAAACTAGACGGAAACTGAGGAGGAAGGTTAGATTCTTCATGTAGATTTTGGGGTTTTTAGTCATCTAAACACCAAAAGCAAGTTGAGTTGAGTGTCTAGGAGTGTAGAGGGGGTTCCCACGAGTCTTTTTGACACCAATAGTTGCTGGAATCGTCGTCGGAGCGTCGCCGGACCGCCGTCCACGGTGGTGAATTTATAGAAGCTTGAAACAATGCCCTTAACTTACCTTGTTGCTTAGTTCGCACCAAATATAATCCTAACCAGATGAAATCGTCTTCTTCTCTCTCCCCACTCCCTCCACCCCCAAAAAAATCCCCGACCCTAAAATCGATCGATTTCCCCTCTCTCGTCCTTCTCCTCGCCTCCTCAGCCACCGTCTCTCTCCCTCAGCTCACTGTTGCTGCCATCGCTCAAGAACACAAGGCGGAGGAGCCGAGGCGAACTCGACGGACTGGAGCAGGCACCCGCGCCGCCGTCGCTTGGTAAGCACCGTTGCCGACTCCTCCCTCTTTCTCTTCTCTTCCCCCGCGTCCTTTCTTCTGTCGATTTGTGGAGTTTAACGAACTTTTATTGTTTTTGTTGGTGGTGGTTTGTTAATGTTGGAGCCAATTGCGGGGTTGTGTTGTTGGTGGTCGTTGCATGGTGGATTAATTCCTGCAGTGAGGGTTTCAAGTTCCTCTTCCTCCGGTTCAGTTATTTTTCGGAGGTAATTTTACGTTTTTTTAATGGTGCAATTCCTCATCCGTTATTTTTCTTTCTTGGCCATTTCAGTTTCAAAAATTGTGTATTTGTGATACTTAAATCCTCTAATCACGTCGTTTTCTTTATTTGATTTGTGGTGATGGATTTGGTAGAAACATGGGTGCAAGTCAGGGTTCCAAATCCTCATGGTATGGTTGCCTTCTTATCCCTATTGACTGGCTTTCTCTTTTTTTTTTTCCAAGTGTTTCGCCAAATGAAGAGAGTGCTTGTTTTTGTCCTTTTGAATTTCTATGTCCTAAATATGGGCATGACTAATGCCGATTATGCTAGTATAAGTGAATGTACTGTGGACTGTAAATGTAGTAGAATTGGTGAATTGAGAAACATAACCTTCCTCCATTTTCCCCAACTGAATTGAGACCTCATAAAGGAATGACTAGTATAATGAAAATATCTTTTTCTGTCAATGGATATAGATACTATAGTCATTCACACTATTATTTACTCTCTTTCACCTTGTTCTGTCGGTTGTCTCTAAATATCGACTAGATAGTTCAAACTTTTGCTTTATTGGCTCGTTACAAAATGCAAAAAGAAGTGATCTCTTGTAACCAAAAAGTGATTGTGTATCCAATTGTCTTATGGAGAACTGCATTGTGAAAGCATGTTACAGTTGACATTGCAGCTTTTATAATTATCTTGCACGTGTTCATGTTTTTGAAACAGAAGAAATGGTTGGTTCAACCAAAACTTTGAAGACAGAGAAGAAACAGCCTGCATGTGAAGTGGATATTGCAAGAAAAAACGACATGCCTGATGCTGGTATGGTTCTTGAATTGTTACTCGATTGTTAGATTTTTATAAGAATATGGGTTAGCAATTGCTTGTGAAGCTTAGGACGGACGGCGTCAAGTCATGTATATTTGCCCACTATAACTCGTTGACGCGAGTATCCGTCTTCCATCTCATAAGGTTATACTATGCCTCATATCATACACTATATATATTCTTATATTATATTCTGCAGCATTTTAATTGAAGCCCCTCTTCTCGTTTTCTGTTTTTTTTCTCTTTCTCAATATTTGGCTCACAAGATCTTTTCTGTGTTAATTAATATTCACTACGTACAGTTCGATGTATGTGCAGGTGCATGGCATAAACAATGATCTTTTAATTTGTACTCTAACCAAAACTCCACCTCAATATTGCAAGTCCTGCAGACTGAACTCTTGTAGCAGCAAGGGCAGCAGGATCAAGTTTGATGGGTTTGCCCAACCGACTGCCAATTCTCCACAAAAAGTTGTTTGTGATTCAATAGCATTCCAATTAAGTTCAGGAACTCTAACCCACCCAAACCACCACCGATATGCAGCGAATGTAAGTGATCATATGCCACCACCTATTGCGCTTCGATCTTTATCACAAGTGATAGTGATGGTGGCTAAATGAGTCATTACCCAAGTCTGGAAGTAAAATGAAGCTTTCAACAACACCAACTTATGTAGCCTGTTTCTTCGGTTCATTTGTCTTAAATTCTATTAGTTGCTTAGCTGCTGTGAAATGGAGGACTAGTCATTTGGTGTTGTCATTCTTCCGACCTACTGCTAGCTCTATTCGCACAAATTTCTGATTTTATCTTTTGCAGGAAGGTTTGTCCTTGGATGCTATACACTCGCAGTCTCTAAGGTGCTTCCAAAGGACTTGCAGGTTTGTATTTTCATTCAAGTGCAAGGCTTAGACCCGTTTGGGCTGCTATCATGTTTTGCTGTCAATTGTTCATTTGTATCTCTTGATGAGAACTCGTTTGCTATGAATTAGGTTGACTGATGCATATCAGAAATTGGTCGTGCTACAAGTTTCCTAAGCATACTTGCTACATGCTACATAGCATTAATTATTTTTTACTGCTTTGGCAGAAGTTTTCAGGTTGTGTGGTCATCGCTAGGGAGTCTGTCCATTTTTATGCCTTATTTATATTTATGATATCAGTTAAAATCGAGATGCATGCCTGGGTATTATTGTATTGGTAGCTCACTGAGCGTCGCCTCACCCTTCTTTCCTTATTCCTTACAGGTTTCGGTGTAGGTTAAGGAGAGGTAGCCTGGAGATTTTCTTGTGCTTTCTTGTATAGTTTGGCTATATATGTTGTGTATATATCATGTAGTACGACTAGTAGTATGCAGCTGTGTTGTATGTTGGATTTTGAGCCACTAAGCTACAGAGAAATTTTGAAGCTGTTGGATATGTTGGCTGTTTTTGTAAAAGTGGAGCATGATGTATATATTGTGTATTTGGGAGATATGTCCATGTAGGTTGTGTATTTGATTATCTTGGCATAGTTCATAAGGGGGGAGATGCTGCCGAAAATTTCTATGAATTTCCACGAGAAGGATTAATGTAAGTTGAGGTTGGGTCCTCATAGGGGAAATAGGAATACCAAAACGTATTGTTTTATGGCGACTGTGGATAAATAAGACGGGAGACGTCGTAGACTCGCCAACTCGGTCGCCTGTGAAAGGGGCGAGCATCACGTCATGCCTGGATGTTGATAGTCAGAGCGTGGTGGAGTGAATATTATATTAGTATTAGTTCTAAAAACTTAGCACTTACTCCCATTCAAAATCTAATTACTATTATAATACTTTAATGAATATTAATAACCAATATTATATTAGTATTAGTTGTGCTAAAAAATTAACACAACTCCCATCCAAAATCTAATTACTATTATTATAATAGCCTTAATGAATATTAATAATCAATATTATATTAGTATTAGTTGTTCTAAAAAATTAACACTACTCCCATCCAAAATCTAATTACTATTATAATACCCTTAATGAATATTAATAATCAATATTATATTAGTATTAGTTGTGCTAAAAAATTAACACTACTCCCATCTAAAATCTAATTACTATTATTATAATAGCCTTAATGAATATTAATAATCAATGTTATATTAATATTAGTTGTTCTAAAAAATTAACACTACTCCCATCCCAAATCTAATTACTACTATTATAATACCGTTAATGAATATTAATAATCAATGTTATATTAGTAATAGTTGTTCTAAAAAATTAACACTACTCCCATCCCAAATCTAATTACTACTATTATAATACCGTTAATGAATATTAATAATCAATGTTATATTAGTATTAGTTGTTCTAAAAAATTAACACTACTCCCATCCCAAATCTAATTACTACTATTATAATAGGCTTAATGAATATTAATAATCAATATTATATTAGTATTAGTTGATCTAAAAAATTTACACTACTCCCATCCAAAATCTAATTACTATTATAATACCGTTAATGAATATTAATAATCAATATTATATTAGTATTAGTTGTTCTAAAAAATTAACACTACTCCCATCCCAAATCTAATTACTACTATTATAATACTGTTAATGAATATTAATAATCAATGTTATATTAGTATTAGTTGTTCTAAAAAATTAACACTACTCCCATCCCAAATCCAAATTACTACTACTGTAATAGGCTTAATGAATATTAATAATCAATATTATATTAGTATTAGTTATTCTAAAAAATTTACACTACTCCCATCCAAAATCTAATTACTATTATAATACCGTTAATGAATATTAATAATCAATATTATATTAGTATTAGTTGTTCTAAAAAATTAACACTACTCCCATCTAAAATGTAATTACTATTATTATAATACCCTTAATGAATATTAATAATCAATATTATATTAGTATTAGTTGTTCTAAAAAATTAACACTACTCCCATCCAAAATCTAATTATTACTATTATAATACCCTTAATGAATATTAATAATCAATATTATATTAGTATTAGTTGTCCTAAAAAATTAACACTACTCCCATCCAAAATGTAATTACTATAATATATAATACTTTGTATATTTATAGCTACTAGTTTTTTCTGCACGTGCGACGTGCGGTATACTATTATATTTTTAAAATCACGTGGTATAACATTAATCATTATTTCGAGAAGAATTTATATGTAATAATGACAAAAATTTTTTTTATCTTCTAGGCAAATGGATATGCATTAATTAGAGAAATAGGAATTTATAAATCGATTGTTGTTAATGATATTAGTTAATAAAAATTAATAAATTACGAACACATCTATCATGAGCTCTTGTGATTATTCTTTTTGATAAACGTTTTTTGGGCCTACATCAATTGCTTTTCGGGTATTCTTCATCATAGTTCTATTATTTTCAACAATTATTGTTCATCGTAATTTTAAGTAGTTGTTGAGAAAATATAAATATATGCATATATATTAATCATTATCTTGAGAAAAACTTATATATAATGTACACAAAAAAATCATGATCAAGACCAACGAATTATTCAAAATTAATTTTTCCATTAGAATATGAATTTATGAATCGATTATTATTAATAGTATTTGGTAATCCTTTGATATTCTAAGTTATATAATTTTTATTATTAAATTATATTATTAATGAAGGGGATTGTAAATAAATATTATTATTATTTATTATTATTCTTTTTTGTAGTCTTTGTTTGTAGTTTGACAGAATTGTTACTAATCACATACAGTCCGTTTGGTATCATGGAATTGAATTCAATTCCAAGAATTGAAATCAATTCCTTAGTTTGGTATAATTCTACTTAACTTAAAATAGAAATTGAATTCCAATTTTTATTTTTACATCAATATTTTGATAATATTTCAAATCCAAGCAAAACCTATTGGATTTGAAATTCAATTCCATTGGAAAAGTATTGGTATATCTAAATGACAAAAATAACCCTATACTCTTATTTTAATTTTTTTTTAACGAAAGGACAATTTAGGTAATTTTAGCAATTCAATTAATGATTTGATTTATACCAAACATTGGAATTGAATTCAATTCCTTATTATTAAAAAGTATACCAAACATGAGAATTGATTTCATAATGAATTCAAATTCTAAATTTTTAATGATTTGAATTCAATTCCAATTCTAAATTTATACCAAACGGACTAATAACTAGCTTAGGATAGAAAGGAAATACCCACCTGGAGCCTTAAACCAAACACTAGCATAGCAAAAACTTCAACATGCATCAATTTGTTTGTTGTAATCCAGGAAAAACAAAAATTGTTGTAATCTAGCAAAGCACAATCTTGCAACCCGAGCATGTCAATAATTTCATACAAGACAACAACAACAAGAAGAGTTGTATTATAACCTTAAAGTGCAATAATACTCAAATTTAAATTACTGATTAAATATGATCCTTTCATCCACAAAATAAAAGCATGACTACCCAACAGTATAAGACAAAAATATCGTATAATCATCGAGTGCAAATACACCCATTAGCAAATCCTAAGTAACGCTAAATTATTAGTTTTTGGGATGTTGAGGTCCATACATTGGAGGATTGCCATAAAACCAAGGATAAAATGGGACTCTTGCTGGAGATGATAAAGGTGGAGACATAGGCATTTGGGGATACATTGGAAATTCAAAACTTGGGGTATGTGATGTACTTCTCTTATATCCATATCCTGTATCCTGCATAAGATATGAACTAAATAATTGTGTTCCCCTTGCCATAGCGGTTCCTGATGCTCCTTGACTAGACGAAGGACGATATACGGTATTCTAAAATGAGAAAAAAAAATTATTTAAATAGAGAATATCAAATTCTTTTGGTAAGAAGAAAATGTTAAAAACAGAAACTACCTCCACATGAGGTGATCCCCAAAACGTCTTCTTTAGATCACTGGCATTCAAATCCTGCAAATACGAATCAAATAGGCATTGTTACACACAAGTTTATCCATTGATTTTTTCACAATATTTATATTTTTTGCTTACATGATTATAAGGGTTGATATTTGCAGTAAATAAACTATCATTAATTATAGTCTGCGAGAAAGGAAAAATTTGGCAACACCTTCCCTTTGCTTAATAATAATTTCTACAAATCGTTGTACTAGTAGTTCTAAAAAACAATATGCAGAGTATAAACCTAAAAGAAGGGAAAGAAAAAAATGTGTAGAAAAAAAAGTCAAAAAGTTGAAAGCAACGAAGAGGAGCACAACATAAGAGAAATTATAGCCTTAAAAAATTAGAAAAGAGAGAAAAGATAGGCCAATTACTAGATGAGATAGGGGAAGATGTGTACACAAGAATGAGTTGTATACCCAAATAGTAAGATAAACAGATTTTTTCTTCAATATTATCCTTTTAGATTGGAAGTGGATCCATGGAAAGGTTCCAACAATGGAGAATGACTGGGTTTCTGTTTTTGAAGAACTGATGAGTTCTATCGGGTTCGGGCAAATGAAAAGACAGAGAGATATTAGTGGGCCATTAGTAGGCGTGAATTGTAAAATAAAAGATACTAGGGGTTGTTTTATAATTTAATCATTTTATATATCAAACTGAATTTCTCTAGGCCCACAAATCCAGATGTTATTTGAATATTCGTCCACATCATCCGGGTAAAATTACCCAGGGATCAGGCCAGGGTATGGTAGCAATGCCCTTTTCTGGTACCTGTAAAGAAAAATTATATTTTTGTTACCCACTAAGGGGGGAGCTGCACACTGCACAAGGAGATGATCAAGATCAGGCTGGCCTAGCTAGTGGATTTTTCTTTTTTTGAAATGGAACAAACAAATGCCAAGTTAATTTAGACATCAAATTTGCAATAGCATTAAATTAAAAGCTAGGTTAGAAAGTGAAGAAATTGAAATGAAAAAATTAATATAAATTTGTAAAAAAATGGAAACAATTTAAGAAATTCTGATTTATAGCAAACAAATGTTGTATTTAAGTTACTAATAAAAGTAAAGAAAAAGATGTATGAATGATTAAAAAATGAATTTAATTTATGTGTATGGAAAAAAATTGTACGAATGCATAATCAACATTAATCTTTTAAACAATCATATCTTATATAAAGGTAACATAAATAATATGTCATATAATACACGTCAGATTATAAAAATATGTATTAGTATATTTTATATTAAAATATTAATTAATTAAATTATTATGTTATTAAACTAATATAATAAGTACGATAAAATGACATTATGTATATTTTATACTTGAGACCTAGTGTGGATTCCTCTTTTTATAATGATGTTTGCTTTTGTTTCTTGAATTTGGTGGAAAAATCATAGATTATATATATGATTTTTTCCTATGTGGTCATTTGTTGTTATTACTTTTGGAATGGTTTTATGAAAATTCTGAAAATCGTTTAGGAAATTCTCACGATCATTCTGAAAATCTAAGAATTGATATATCCATGGAGAGATCTGAAAATCCATAAAATTCGTAAGCTTTGTTCCAAAACTGGCATAAAATCAATGACATTAAATCAATGTTATTAATACCAGCTATATTGTAAGTAGTACAGTGGTCTCTTTGGACTTGAGTTTTAAGAGATTATGGATTAATAATTTTCTTCTCTAGTTCTAGTGGTAACTTCATTACAACAGTATTTCTTATAAATCAAAATTTCTTAAATTTTTTATATTTTAAAAAAATTATATTAATTTTTTCATTTCTATTACTTCATTTTTTAACCTAAGTTTCTATTTATTTATTTTTTAAACTTGTAAATCTACTATTTTAATAGTTAATATACTATTAATTTTTCCCAGGAAATTTGAAAGTTTAGTATATGAAGCTAAATATTTTAATGACTTCTTAATCATAATTTTCATAATTTTCATTAAATTTTTTTGTCTATAATTTTTTAAAATATATTTTTTTAAAAATTTAGTTATAGTAATTTCTTTGAACAGGGTTATATATAATATGCTAATACGTAATATAATTCTTTTCTTATATTAATAATTATTAAAATAATAAATAATAAATAAATTATGTAAATAAAATTAATAAATTATATTTTAATTTTTCTAAACATGCTGCACAATATAATAATATAATATTGTGATTAGATTCTAAAATATAATTTAAAAAGTATTAAAAGGTTTGCCTAATTATGTAAGAACATATAATAAATAAAAAATTTATGAAAAGAAACTTGGAGGAAATAATAGAGATTTTTTATAATTTACAAATTATTTATTCATCATTTATAGTTTTTCAAAATGGTTCATGTATATTATTATTTTAATTAAATTCTTCTCAATAATTATACCATATCTTATAATGTTAATTGATGTTTGAAAAGGAAAAAATAATATTACTCGTCATTATGCTTGGATAGAGTTTTCATTGAATTATTTTTCTATAATATTATTTTTATATAAATTATAAATTTTTCAACAATCATATTTTTATATTGTGTTTTATTTCATTCATTTGAGTTCATAAACTTCAAAATTTTATATGGAAAGCTCATAAGATTATTTTTTTTATTAATTTTCTATAAGACAATATCCTTTCAGAATTTTTATTGATTCTTTATTTATTCTCAAATTTTTTCTTCACTTTTGCATATAAATTTTATTTAATTATAATAATTAAAAATATAATATTTTTTCTTAATTTTTAAATATTTATTTTTGAACCTTATAAGAAAAATTTTTAGCTTCATCACTAACTCATGATTGTGCAGTCAATGTGAAACACCCTAACCTAAATTCACCCGTCTAATAGTAATTACAGCAAACAGTTCCACCACGTGGCCAGCATATCATAAAAGCTAGAACACATATCATTAAAAAGATAAACAGACAATCAAAACACAAATACGACACCTTGTGGGGACAACAACATTTGCACAGCGGAAGCATTTCCAGATATTCAGTAACATTTTATATGCAAGACACAATGCATGCTAATGGATTCGAGTCTTGTCCGAGGTGACGCCACAGCCGCCGGTATGCAAACCTAACCTGCAGGAACTGTGTGAGGGGTGAGACCAACCACTGTCTCACCGATAAAGAAATAAACAACAGTATACATACAACCGCAAATACACCCAAGCCAACACAGCACAATAGGAATACAGCAAGCACAAACACAATATCGGTATCAACTTATCTG
>JAKUCV010007347.1:0-41879 GCA_028386065.3 Turnera subulata
GACTACCAGTGGCGGCGAGCGAAGGAGACGACACGGGGAGACGACGGGACTCGGGCGGCACGCTTAGGCCTCGTCTCCTTTGCGCGGTGGTGAGGCGAGCGAGCAGGGGGGTGTGGTGATGGAGATGGGGAGAGGGTGGCGGCAGCGTCGGCGGCCGGTCCTCCTCCTCCTCTTCTTCCTTTTTTTCTTTTTTTTTTTTACTCTTTTCCTTTTTTTTCCCTCTTTTTTTTTCCTTCTTCCTTTCTTTTTTTCTCTCCCTCTCTTTCTCTTTTTTTTTTCTCTTCTCTTTTTTTTCCTTCCTCCCCTGCTTCCCTCACCGGTCTTTAAACTGGTTTTCTCTTTTTTTTTTTATTTTTTTTCCTTTTTACTATTAAGCATGTGAGCAATAATGCAAATCGTCCATATTACGGGCGAGTCCGATCCGGTCCAGAAAATAATCGATACCCCGTAGTTATTTTCCGATGTGATTTTCCGAGAAATTCCGAAACCCGAAAAATACCAACTTAGGTTCGAAAAATCCGCGGAAAAATCACGAGCGCGGGAAAACTCTCGGTTTCAAAAACGATTACCGTTTTACCTCGAATTAATTACCCGAGATTAATTCATTCGATAAATCACTGTATAACGACTTTGACAGTCCCGGTAAAAATCCAAATTTTACCCGGGCTGTTACATGCAATATCCCCCTTTTCCTTCCATGCTTCACTTGGCAATCACAATCCACCACCACCATTTGCCGTAATCTCTCTTCCACTCCACAAATTAAAGTCCAGGTAAGTAGAAAGCAGAGGTAAATGGTAAGGAGCTCTCTCGAGACCGATCTTTTCTCTTCGCTAATCTCAGACATTAAATCCTACTCCGACAAAGATCCTCTTCTCCCCTGGCTCAGGTATTATTCTCCTTCCCTTTCTCTTCTCTTTCTCTCTCGCTTTTATACTATGCTTCTAATCGGATTAAAGTGTTGTTCTTTTCTTAATATAAGGGGGATCAAGAAAATGAGAGAGTCTCTGCCTCCCGATTTGCTCAAAGAGAAACTGCCTCGGTTCCTCCAAAGATGCTCCCAAACTTNTCTTTAAACTGGTTTTCTCTTTTTTTTTTTTATTTTTTTTTTCCTTTTTACTATTAAGCATGTGAGCAATAATGCAAATCGTCCATATTACGGGCGAGTCCGATCCGGTCCAGAAAATAATCGATACCCCGTAGTTATTTTCCGATGTGATTTTCCGAGAAATTCCGGAACCCGAAAAATACCAACTTAGGTTCGAAAAATCCGCGGAAAAATCGCGAGCGCGGGAAAACTCTCGGTTTCAAAAACGATTACCGTTTTACCTCGAATTAATTACCCGAGATTAATTCATTCGATAAATCACTGTATAACGACTTTGACAGTCCCGGTAAAAATCCAAATTTTACCCGGGCTGTTACAACATTTGTTTATTTCCAATATTATATATTATTTTCCAATTTTTTGGTATTATGTTGGTTTTTTAAATTTTCCTGAATTTAAGTTTTTTGCTGTTTCTTTTACATAGTTTAATTTTTTTCAATTTTCTTGAATTAAATATTATTTTCCTGTTTGTTATACATTGTGTTAGTTTTTTCCCAGAATATTATTTTATATTTCTATTCTTTTACAATGTTTTTTTAATTTTGTTGAATATTTTTTTTTAAAAAATCGTGGTAATATTACCTATCGTTGCATTTGTTTTTTTCAGAATAATATAATATTTTCTCTTTTTTTTTCATTTTATTATTTCTGTGTTACAAATTTTCTATAATTATTTATTACTTTCATGCTTTAATTTTTTTGGCATTGTGTTTGTTTTTTAAATATTCCAGATTTGTTCATTATTTTTCTACTTTATTTTTTGGCTTTGTGTTTTTTTCAGACTTATAATATATTTTTTCCTTCCATTGTTATAGTTTTCTAATTTTTCTAGAATATATGAGATTTTATTTGATATTAAAAATTAAATATTAAGTAGTGTAAGTATTAAAATAAAAAATATTACATGCCCCTTCCATTACATTTGTTTATTTCCAGTATTATATATTATTTTCCATTTTTTTGTATTATGTTGGTTTTTTTAATTTTCCTGAATTTAATTTTTTCGCCTTTTCTTTTACATTGCATTAGTTTAATTTTTTTCAATTTTCTTGAATTAAATATTATTTTCCTGTTTGTTATACATTGTGTTAGTTTTTTCCCTGAATATTATTTTATATTTCTATTCTTTGGCATTGTTTTTTTTTAATTTTGTTGAATATTTTCAAAAACAAAATCGTGGTAATATTACCTATCGTTGCATTTGTTTTTTTCAGAATAATATATTATTTTTTTTATTTTATTGTTTTTGTGTTACAACTTTACCTCAATTATTTATTACTTTCATGCTTTAATTTTTTTGGCATTGTGTTTGTTTTTTAAATATTCCAGATTTGTTTATTATTTTCCTACTTTATTTTTTTGGCATTGTGTTTTTTCATGTTTATAATATATTTTTTCCTTCCATTGTGATAGTTTTCTAATTTTTCTAAAATATATGAGATTTTATTTGATATTAAAAATTAAATATTAAGTAGTGTAAGTATTAAAATAAAAAATATTACATGCCACTTAAAAATTAATTTACTTTTTTTTGCATTGTGTTTTTTTTTAAAATAAATCTGATTTATTTATATTAATATTTTTTATAACATTTTTCTCTGTTTCTTTTTTCTTTTTGATTTTTTGTGTTTCCAAGGTTCAATGATACATGCTGTAATAAAAAAAATCTTTATACAACATTTTCGGTCCAAATTGCGTGAAGGATTGGTTTACAAAATCTCAAATTTCAAGGTGGTAAAAGAAACCAACCAATACCGGCCTGTAAAGCACCAATATAAACTTCAGTTTTTTGGGTCAACAAAAATTGAACAAGTAAAAGGGGAAATAAAAAATATCCCTGTGCATTTGTTTGATTTTGTTGACCAAAATATAATTATAGAAAGATGCAACAACACTCTTTACTTATCAGGTTTGATTATATCTTTTTTTTAACTATTCATATCTAAAATTTTTTTTTGGCTCTAATTTTTTCCTTTCATTTTTTATTAAGATGTTGTTGGTATATTGGTCTCTCTCGGTTCTTTGGAATTAATAGCATCAACCAATGGAACACTAAAGAAGCGTTCCGCTGAAATCATAATTTCAGAGTAAGATAGTTTGTCATTTTCTTTGACTTCATTTTCTTTTAAATATTATTTTAAACATTTTTTTGTTAATCACATTTCAGGAATGATAAGTATCAAGTTACTTTGTGGGGAGTTCAATCAGAAATGTTTTCTGAGAAATTTTTAAACGATGAAACTGGTCCTTATGTTGTGATTTTTACATCTTTATTGTGCAAAATATTTCAGAGTATGTTTCTCTTTTTAATTTTTTCTTTAACAATAAATTCTTTTAAACTATATTTCCCCTTCCATTACATTTGTTTTTTTTCCAGTATTATATATTATTTTCCAATTTTTTGGTATTATGTTGGTTTTTTTAATTTTCCTAAATTTAATTTTTTTGCTTTTTTCTTTTACATTGCATTAGTTTAATTTTTGTCAATTTTCTTGAAATAAATATTATTTTCCTGTTTGTTATACATTGTGTTAGTTTTTTCCCAGAATATTATGTTATATTTCTATTCTTTGGCATTGTTTTTTTTAAATTTTATTAAATATTTTCAAAAACAAAATCATGGTGTGATATGAGATTTTATTTGATATTAAATATTAAATATTAAGTAGTGTAAGTATTAAAATAAAAAGTATTTCATGCCACTTAAATTTTCAGCAATTAAAAAAATTTGAAATTAATTTTTTTGTTTTTATTTTTTTGGAATTGTTTGTGTTTTTTTAGTTACCCTAATTCATTTACTATTTTCATTTTTTTAAAGGCTATTGTGTTAGTTTTATTTATTTTTTGGATTATATATAATTTAATTTTTTTTGCATTGTGTTTTTTTAAAAACTAAATCTGATTTATTTATATTAATGGGAAAAAATAGAACAACACAAAAAAATATATATATATATAAAGGAAAAGGTTTAATTATAAGAAATATTTTTATTAAAAAAAATTAAACTTGAAAAAAATTCAAAAAAAAAACAAAGAGGAAGGATGATGCATAAAAATAATTAATATATTAGTGTACAAAAAAACCCAAAAAAAAAGAGAATCAATAAGAATAAAAAACTTTTAAAAAATAAAGTGTTTCTAAAAAATGTAATCTATTTATATTAAAAAAGAAATTATTTTATAACATAAATTAATATAGAAAATTAGTAGCAAAAAATTGTTACCCACTAAAAGTGAATACAAAAAATTATTCAGTTGTTGTGTTTGTGGAGAAAAATTTCGGAAATAGTGGCTTAAAGAATGAATAATTTCTTTTTTAAGAAACAGGATACAAATTTAAAAAACAATATGTTTTAAAAAAAATAGTATACTTATTAAAAATGTTATTGAAAAATATTTAAAATTTATACTAACCAAGTTTTTTCCTAAATAAGTTTTATGTGTATATTTTTAAAAAACTAACCATGTCCGTGTAATCCACGGGTAGTATTAGTTTTAAGAATTTTATTTCCTAGATTTCTATTCATTTTTTTTACATAATATTAGCACTTAATATTTTATATTTTATATTTTAGTATTAGATTTCTATGTTCAAAATTTTAACAAATATACCACTTAATATTTTATACGGCCATTAGCGAGCTTGATTTTAGAATATTAATTAAATTTAAATAATTCTAAATCAGAAAATATTAAATTGACGATATATAAATATAAATTTGACCTGAAAATTGAATAAATTAATACAGGTATGCAATTGGAAAAAAAAGGACCTCACTTAATATTTTATATGGCCATTAGTTTCAATTTTTTTTTTCTTACAGATTGGTTGAGCAGCAAGTTTAATGCGTATACTGTTAAAAAAAATTTAAACCATACAATAATATAAAAAAATTTAAAATTTATAAAAAATATATATTTTATTAAAAAAATACTAACCAAGCCCGTGGAATCCACGGGTAGTGAACTAGTTTTGTTCTAAATTTTGCCACCAAAGGAAAAGGCCTTGGTACTTCGGAATGGTAGTAGGGACATTTTCTCAGCAAAAACTAGTTGTATTGTTATATAGTAACTACATAGTAACATAGAGTATATATATAATATATTTATATATATTAAATAATAGTATATTATATCGCCAGATATAGTTGCATGCTAATCTTTTTCTAATCAAGAAATTAAGTTGTGTCATTCTATTCAAACTCAGGATCCAACTAGTAAGTGGTCTCTAAAAGACTTACTCCCAGGCTTACCAACAGAATGCAATACCTTAATTAAACACCAAGAAATAATAGCTAGTAGATATTTCCCATTTCTTCTTCAAGAGATCGTAGTAATTATCTGCTTCAGATTTCACAGAAGCATAAAAACATTAACTCCAAATTGTTAGAAGTCTTAACGTCCTTAAAGAAGAGAAGAAGAAAAGTGCAATAATATTTAATAGAAAAAATTCACCATAAACCACTGCTACTGCAGCATAGAAGATTCATTACCAATAAGGAAACATTACATGAATAGCAGGATTCCATTTATTCAACTCATTTAAGACTTGCTAAACATTAATCTACTTATTGCGCATATCCTTGAAATAGGCAGCAGGATTCTTCTCAAAAGCATCCCTGGAGATGGTAATGTCCTGTCCAGGAGCTTTCATGGTCTTTCCATCAGTTGCTGAAGCAAACCCAGAAGTAGGAGCCTTGCCGGTTGTAGCTGAACCCACATTGCTTGAACCTGTTTGTTTCTTTTCACCAGACATTTTAGCAGTGGTTCTTGCAGAGCTCTAATACTCTTTCCTTTTAGGTACTAGAAAATTCACTGTGACTGTGCCTCTAACCGCTGAAGGATGGTGTCATTATATAGTGCACGATGGGAGCTTCAGGGGATGTACGTATCTGATCACTTTTTCTTTCTATATAGAGTAATTAATTAATTCTCTTGGAAATACACAAAAGTGATATTCTAGTCAAATCCTGCATGCAGGTTCTTAGATTTACTCTGACATTAGCTTTTTTTGATCAACACTCTGACATTAATTAGTTAATGTAAAGGTGCTTCTGATCTCATTGGAACCAAAACCAACACCCTTCTACTTCCTGTATACGTATTGCCCCATCAAGCATTGTTCTAGTAAATCACATAAAAGCAAATATTAATTGGAACTGTAAAGGACCATTGGAAAAATGAGAAGTAGGTGGAAATTGAATTTAGCTTTCCCCTATGCAAGTCTCTCTCACATTTATCTGGCGAGTTGATGAACAGCCTACTAGTAGTAGCCCTAACAAAAACCATGTTTAAGATCATTTTCTGCTCGTTCTTGAGCACCAAAACGGTTTAAAACCATGGACTGCTTGCTCTCCCAACCCTGTGGAATGCAGTGATGGTGCTAATTCTGAGATTCTCCACCAAAACCATGTGTTACTTCGTGTTCTCCCAACCATGTTTAAGACTTATTGCTATAAAGTTTTAAATTTGCCAGAAATTTCTGAAAATCCAAAATTTAGATGTTTGTAAACTTTGAAAATTCCTCTATAAAGAATGCAGGATAGTTGTGAATATTGGTTGCTCTATTGGAGAGTTGAGGTTTGAAATTAACAAAGGATTCTTTCACATTCCCTCATTAGCTTAACCCAATGTCCGTACATTCCGTTAGACCTATTCTTCTCTGCCGTTTTATTTTCAGCATGGCCTAGGCTATGGTTCAACGACAAAAATTTTATATTATACCTTCAACAAAATTTTCTAACCATCACCCAAAAAAGAATTCAGGTGAATTTTGTCCTAAATTTCTCACCAAAGCAAAAAGGATTGTTACCGGAATAGCAGTATACGAATACATAGGGCCACCTTTACTGGTCAAATTAAATCATAGTTACATTATATTTCAAGAAAATTATACAGAAAATATTTATATACAATCGATACTAACGGTTTTATCATGCGCAAACACTAGATGCTCAACGAGTCACTCAAAACATTTTCTAACTTAAAAATTATGCGACCATCACTATCTTCATTCATTTGCCTGACTGCTCATCTTTCTTTCTAAAGAAGGAATTAAGTTGTGGCATCCATTTCGACGGTCAGTGGTTCACTTTATCAGAAATAGATCTTTCCTGTTTCTTCAAGAGAACGAAGGATTAATTTGATGCGGAAATCGCAGAAAAAAAACAAAACACTTAAACTTGAATTTAGTAGAACTTTGAAGATACCATCATCAAAAGAGAAGACAGAAATTACAATAATTAATAAGGAAAATTCTACAGAAATCACTGCATTCAATAGCATTAAGGAAACAATACAGCAACAGCAAGATTTCATTTATTCAAACCATTTAAGACTTGCCAAACATTAAACTACTACTCATTGCACAAGTCCATGAGATATGCAGCAGGGTTCTTCTCAAAAGCATCCCTGGAGATGCTAATGTCGTCCTGTCCAGGAGCTTTCATTGTTTTCCTGCAGAATCTTAAAAAGTAAGAATAAGCAACATCCACCAGAAAAGATGTCGCCACACCAGCTGCTAGTTTGCAGATAATTGAACCCATAGTGCAGGAAGTGCAAGCTGAAACAATATCACGTTTTTTCTTAAAAAGAAATCCCAAAGCTATCCAACGCTACACTAGTATGATTGCCACAATGGCGAAGGTTTATATATATATAGAGAGAGAGAGAGAGAACAATATTATGGTATAGGTAGACAAGTCTTTTAATATTTATTACTACTTCACTGGCGTATACAAAAATCGAAAAGTCGTATAGCAGTGTAGTAATTAAATAGGATTTCCAGAACCAACGGGGGTTGGTCCAAGTGGTAAGCGATTTGGTTCCGCTTAAGCGAGGTTTCGGGTTCGAGTCCTTGTGTACGCAGAAAATCCCCATTGGGAGACTCACCCACCATACCCAGGTGCGCGACGCGGGTCGACCGGATTAGTCGGGGCAAAGCTCCGGATACCGGATGGGATACGAAAAAAAAAAAAGGATTTCCAGACTACCAATATATTCATTAAACTGATAACCTGATCTTAATTATAGTCTTCTCAAAAGAATTCCAGACCAAGCTCTTTTTAGAGATTGGTATTATATTTTTTTCTTCCTTTATCAGATTTTTATTATATTTTTTAAAATTCCTAGAAAACTAATATAAATACAGGTCTGCATCTGTTTGTGATACAGTTTCTTTATATTTATTCTCTCTTTTTCCTTCTTTGTTTTAGCTTGTAGTACGTTCTAATCTTATTATAATATTTTTATTTTTTTGTTCCTTTACACTTTTTTCTTTTCTTTCTATTCAATTCAATTTTGTATTTTTAGTATTTGTATCTCATATATTTTCTTTACCATTCATTGTATTCTTACTTTGTTTTAGCTTTCAGTACTAATATTGGTATAGTATTAACACTTTCTTCTTTCTCTAATTTATTTTTTTCTTATTTCTAATGTAATTGTGTATTTTAATTTTTATAATATATTTCCTTTTTTTTTTAGGAGAATGAATATTAATACTTTGGATGAGTTGACTCCTGTCAATGATTTATGAACAATTCAAGTTAGGGTTTCAAGGTTGTAGGAGTCCTTGAATACAAAATTATAAATCTCCTTATCAGTCTAGATTTGATTTTAATTGATGCATAGGTATGTTTAAATTTTTCATGCCTTCTATTTTAACTCACTTTATATTGTATTTGTTCTTTTATTTTCCATAATTATTTCATATTTTTAAGTTTTAATATTTTTATGTTTTAATATTTTTCTATTTTTCTATTATTTTCTTTTCATAGTATTAGTTTTTGTTAATTTTCCATTATTTTTATGTTTTCATTTTTTCTAATTTTTATTGTATTTGTTTCCTGATGTATAATATATTTTTTTTCCTTTCATGGTATTTTAAAATTTTTCAACAATTATATATAATTTCTCTATTTTTATTTTTTTTGGCATTGTGTTTGTTCTTTTAATTTTTTCAGGATTATAAATTATTTTTCTTTTTTTTGGCATTGTGTTAGTTTTTTTAAATTTTCAGAATTATATATTGAAACGCCCCGACCCGAATTTACCGTACACAGTAAACACGTGCCGGAACTGTGACAACCCAACCAGACAAAGCCCAGCATACAGTGTGTACAACTGAAATCCGGGCCCAACAGCCCAAAACAGGAAACATCATAAATGACAAAACCGGCCCAATGGCCCAATAATAACAATAATATGCACAGCGGAAGACTTAACAACTCACATAAACACTGTATGCGACAAAGATGCAAACTATGGATCCAAGCCCTGTCCAAGGGATAACGCCGCAGCCTGTCTGGAAATGCATTAAATCTGTACCACAAATAACTCATCCTACGGGATGAAAGCCCGCAGGTGAGGGGTGAGTCCGAAGTGCTCACCGACGAAGGATAAACAGAGATATGCAGGCAACTATAATACTTCAAAGAAGAAATACAGACAATAGTCACAATCATACCAAAGGCAATACCGTATAAGACAGACCAAACTCAAAGACTCGACCCAAACGTACCAAGGACTATTAAGACTAAATCAAAAATCCATTTTCCAATTTTTATCTTTCCTGTCCCGTCACGGATAAGCTGAGGTCGTATCAGGCTATCAACCTGTTTATGGTGCCAGATCAAAAAGAACCCGGGATCAACATCCCAATATCAAATCTCAGGGATCAACATCCCAATATCAATCTCAGGGATCAACATCCCAATCACAATCTCAGGGATCAACATCCCAATCACAATCTCAGGGATCAACATCCCAATCACAAATCCGGGATCAACATCCCAATCACAATCTCAGGGATCAACATCCCAATCACAAATCCGGGATCGACATCCCAATCAAACCGGCATCAACATGCCCATCACAAGTAACCCAGATCATGGCCACCACAAAACAGTCTCAAACCATCCGGTCGTACCTCTACTTACCACGTGATAATTATGTCATCATCATCCAAAAACCAAATCTCAAATCAATTTCAAATTTCCATTTTCTTTTTCCCAATTATCCATATCACAGTTTATTCCGACAAACTAGTCACAACACAGTCTATCGACATCAGTCACAATATCCAAATCAGTCAAACAATTATCCAACTTCCTATTAACTCAAATTATACGACAGACCAATCCAACAATAGTTTCATAGCATCAATCTTTCACAACCCAACATCAATCGCAACACAGTATCTAAGAAACCATTAGCAGTCAACATAGCAGTTCAATCAAGCAGAGTAATATCAAGAATCACACACAGAAACTACATCAACAAATCCGTATCATCAATTATTCAACAATAATATATATCATCACAATTCCAATATTCAATTTCACAAGTTGTTCAACTTACTATTACCAAAGGTTATCCCACAGGCTGAACCGTCAACATATCTTAACACCAATCATTCACAATTGTCAGATCAACGTCAATCACAACATAATATCCAATAAACCAATAACAGTCAACACAACGGTTCAATCAAGCAAATCAACATCATAGCAACAACAACAATGACCATAGCAGCCAAATAACCACAGCAATTCCATATTATCAAATATCCGACAACAATACATATAACACCAATTATTCACAATTAACAGTTCATCACAATATTCACTCGACCAATAACATAGTCCAACAACGACAGCATCAATAACCATAACAGTTAAATAACCAACAATGACCCTCTCAACAGTTCATTCAAACAACAAAACACACAAGGTATTACAGGCACATATCAAGGGTTATCCATCCTCACCTTGGCCGACACTGGCTCCTCGGAAAACTGCCCGATATCCAAACCTATACAGCAAAACAACATGCTCACATAAATGCACATAATCGGTATGCTATGATGCCATAAATTATAAATTAATCTCATCGGTAAAACATCTCGATTATATTTATATTATCATGAAATTATCCTTTATCATAATTATACCTTTTTCCGAAAATATTTTCATGCGTAATTATATTCTTTTCTAAAAAGTATTTATCATATAACATTTTATTAAAGGATATAAATCTTATTTTAATTACGTTGATTCCCAAAAATAATATTATGTCAAGGTGCTTATTTCGTTTATCTTCATAAATATAATCGTATACCATGTATATACTTTCCTACCATATTTTCCAAAAATATACTTACCATAAGATAATTTCTCAAATGCTAATGTGCTTATTTATATTTCTTCTCAAAAGTAATTATCATAACATATATCAATGTAACAGCCCAGGTAAAAATTTCATTTTTACCGGGACTGTTTAAGTGAATGTACAGTAATTTACCGTTGATTTTTAATCTTGGGTAATTAAATTATGGTAAATCGAGTATTGGATTTTGAAACCGAGCCTTAACCTACGTTCGGGATTTTTCTGCGGATTTTACGGACCAAGTTGGGATTTTTCCGGGTCCGGGAATCTTCGGAAAAAGCCGAGTTTATTCTCGAATTACCGGACCAGAAATAAGATAAATGGGTATACCGGATATTTTCTGGTCCAGGTGGGCCACACTTCACATGCAGCATAGTAACTGCATAATTGAAGTTCAATTATTCAGCCGCCAATTCCTATTTAGCCTGTGACTTATCAATAATTTTGCTGTCTTTAAATTATTCTTCAGTTCAGCCTTACACGCCACTACCTGCACATCACCATACTCTTCTTCAATTCTCCTCCTCTGCCAATTTTCTTCTGCAACCAACTTAAAAAAAAAAAAACTCTCCATTCCAGTAAAATCGTTTGAAGCAGGAAAGAAAAGAAAAGAAAAAAAAAACCAAACAACAACACAAAACACCCACACGCCGCCGTTTTCACCTCTCCTCCTTCCTCTTTTCTTTTCTTTTTCTTCTTTTCCTTCACCGCCGCCGTGAGCCACCTCACTGCCGCCATCAACCGCCTCTTCTTCTCCTTCCTTCTCCTGCCTTCGCTGCACCGTCGCCAACCCGAGGAGCCGTCGACGCCGCCTGCATAGCGAGACCCGACGAGGAGACGAGCCGCCTCCCTCGCCTCCCCTCGAGTCGTGCCACCTCCACCGGCCTCCTTCCAGTCGCCTTCCCCGCCTGCAGACCGCCGCTTTCGCCTCGCCTTGACAGCCGCTCGTGACGTCGCAGCCCCGCTCCGTCCGTCGCGCCGCCGCCTGCAAGGTGAGTTGGGGTTGAAGAAGCAACCCGGATATGTTGTACGGGTCGTGGGTCGACTGTTTTGGAAACGGGTTGGGGGTGTTGGGCTGAGTGTGGGTTGGGTCTGTGGGCCGTGACCTGGGCTTTGGGCTTGTGGTCTGGGCTGACACGCCTGGGCCTGACTCTTGGGTCTGTTGGGCTCCAGTCCAACAATATAAAAAAAAAAAAGAGAAAAGGAAAAGAGAGAGAAAGAATAAATCTAGAGAAAAGAAAATTAAATAGAAGAAAATAAAAATGAGATGGGGAAAAATATATATTGGTATGGAAAAATNTATTGATTGATATAGGAGTTGACAACGAGCAATTTGCTGAGGAACCGGACTTGGAACTTGCTGAGCAATTCCATAACTGATATCGGCTAAGGTGAGGATGGATAACCCTTGTTATGTTGCCTGTAATACTTGTGTGCTTTGTTGTTCGATTGAACTGCTGAATTGTTGGATGTTTGATTACTGCTGTGGTATTATTGTTGCCTTGAGCTATGATATTGATTCTGTGGATATTATGCTGAGATTGATGTTGAACTATTGACTGTGGAAAATGTGAAAAAGAAATTGGAATTGGAATTGGAATTGATTTGAGATGTTGGTATAATTGTCATGTGGAAAGTAGTGGTACGACCCGATGGTATGAAAATTAATTTTGAGATGCTATGGTCGGTTTTTGGTTTGGTTGGCCCGTCTCGCCTGTGGTTAGGGTATACCGAATACCCAGTGGCTCGGATATGCCGAATATCCGCGGTGGCTCGGATATGCCAAATATCCACAGAGGCTCAGATATGCCGAATATCTGGTTGGCATGACGTCGCCTGAGGTTAGGGTATACCGAATACCCAGTGGCTCGGATATGCCGAATATCCGCGGTGGCTCGGATATGCCGAATATCCGGTTGTTTTGATATGAGGATTGGTTGTTGACCTAGCATCCGGGATTAATTGATTACCAGGTACGACCCTAGCTTGTCCAGTGAGGGGGCCCGGAAGATAAAATTGATAATAATAATTAAGCATTCTTTTGGCCTTGATTCAGTTGTTGTGATATGATGTTGCTTATCTGTGTTTGCTTTAAGTATTACGGTTGCTTGCATATCACTGTTTATCCTTGGTCGGTGAGCACTTCGGACTCACCCCTCGCCTGCGGGGTTTCATCCCGTAGGTTAAGTTGTTTCCGTAGTTTAGGTACGATGTTCGATGGCTGCTGCTTTCTTCTCCACCTGACTCCGGATCCATACCACCGTTGCATGTGCATAAGTCTTCCGCTGCTTTTCTATTGCTTATATTACTGTGTTGCTGATGTCCTGTGATATGTATATTACTGATACTATCTGCTGCTGTTGTGAGCATTGTGTTTGGATTGAATAATGGTCCCCGAGTGTGGGTGACAGTTGTATTGATAGTTGTTGTTGTATAATATTTGCACGTTGTACTGTCTGTTCTATCATTATGAATAGTTTCGGCACGTGTTTACTGTGTTACGGTAAATACGGGTCGGGGCGCTTCAGTTTGGTAGCGGAGCGGGCAGTAGGTCCTTGGGTGTTGCTGTGATTATTTGTGCATAGTCTGTCATGAGTTAGTATAATATGCAGGCATATACATTCTCATATAGGGTAAGACGAATGGATCCGGTTGGAGAGAATCAGCATGCTGAAAGTCACCTAGATGCCGAGGTTATAGCAGGTACTTTTACAGTCTTTGGTGGTACTGCTTATACATTGATAGACCCTGGTGCTACGCAATCTTTTGTCGCGCAAAGTTTTGCAACACAACATAACTGTACGAGTGAGAGTTTAGCTTGTCCGATGAGGGTTAGGTTACTTGCGGGTATAGTGGTCAGGTTAACCCATGTGTGCAGAGACGATTCTCTTTTGTACGATAGTGAGGTTTTTCTTGCTCGATTGGTTGTAATGAACATGAGAGGTTTTGATATCATATTGGGGATGGATTGGTTGTCCAAGTACAGTGCTATGGTGAACTGTCGCACCAGGAAGTGTTGTTGACTTCCGAAGGTGGACATAAGATTTTGCTGACAGGTATTGGGGGAGCTGCTACCACATGTAGTATCTCTGCTAATCAGGATGTCGGAATGGAGTCGCATGGTCCAGATGCTTTGTTGACCCATGCCAAGGGTGAAGAAGTTCAGACTCCAGTTTCGGGAGACATCATGGTTGTGAGGGAGTTTCCAGATGTGTTTCCAGAAGATTTGCCAGGATTGCCACCTGACAGAGAAGTAGAGTACACCATCGATTTGATGCCAGGAGTGACACCTATCTCGATGGCACCATATCGAATGGCACCGACAGAACTTCAGGAGTTGAAGAAACAGTTGGATGAGCTGTTAGAGAAAGGTTTCATCAGACCTAGTATTTCACCTTGGGGATCACCAGTCCTCTTTGTGAAGAAGAAGGATGGTAGTTTGCGCATGTGTGTGGACTACCGACAACTGAACAAGGTGACAGTGAAGAATAAGTATCCGCTTCCCAGAATTGATGATCTTTTTGATCAGTTACAGGGAGCTACTGTATTTTCTAAGATTGATCTTCGATCTGGTTACCATCAGGTCAAGATTGCAGAGAAGGACATACCGAAGACAGCTTTCCGCACTCGGTATGGTCACTTTGAATTCACAGTGGTTCCTTTTGGTCTGACCAATGCACCTGCAGTTTTCATGTGTTTGATGCACTTGGTCTTGAATGAGTTCTTGGATAAGTTTGTGGTAGTCTTCATCGATGACATCTTGATTTACTCCAAGAACCGGGAAGAACATGAAGAGCACCTGAGGGTAGTACTTCAGAGGTTGCGAGAGAAGGAGTTGTATGCTAAGTTTAGCAAATGTGAGTTCTGGCTTGAAGAAATTGCATTCCTTGGACATGTTGTATCCGGGGATGGGATTAAGGTTGATCCTGCTAAAGTAAAGGCTGTTTTGGAATGGGAGCCGCCCAAGACGGTACCGGAAATCAGGAGTTTTCTTGGCCTTGCAGGATATTACCGAAGATTCATCGAGGGTTTCTCTTTGATAGCTAGTCCCATGACCAAGCTGTTAAAGAAAGATCAAGCCTTTGTTTGGAGTGAGGATTGTCAGAAGAGTTTTGATGAACTGAAGAAGAAGCTGACAACAGCACCAGTCTTGACAGTGCCTAAGCCAGGAGTGGAGTACGTGCTGTTCTGCGATGCTTCAGGACTTGGTTTGGGAGCTGTTTTGATGCAAGAAGGCCGAGTGATAGCCTATGCTTCGAGACAGTTGAGGCCACACGAGAAGAACTATCCGACACATGATTTGGAGATGGCCGCAGTGATTCTTGCTTTGAAGATCTGGCGACATTATCTGTTTGGAGAGAGATGCCGAATTTTCACGGATCACAAGAGTCTCAAGTACATTATGACTCAGAAGAAGCTTAACCTGCGACAAAGACGTTGGGTTGAGTTACTAAATGATTATGATTGTACCATTGAGTATCATCCGGGAAAAGCTAATGTTGTAGCAGATGCTTTGAGTCGGAGACAGCCAGAAGATGCTTCCACGACCTACTCGATGTCCTCACTCATCGAGTTAAGGAAGATGGGAGTTGATTTGTCAGTGGATGAGACGGGAGCTTTGTTGACACATATTGAAGTCAAGTCTAACCTGAGAGGCTGGATTGTGGAGTTACAAGATGGAGATCCCGACCTGATCAAGCTGAAGGAAGCAGTCCGTAGTGGAAAGGAAGATAAGTTCCACATAGCGGAGGATAGTGCATTGATGCTGGGGAAGCGCCTATGTGTACCCAGTGTTGGTGATTTGCGCAGTCAGATTCTAGAAGAAGGACATATGACACCGTATGCTATGCATCCCGGAAGCACCAAAATGTATCAGAACCTGAGGAGTCATTTTTGGTGGCCACGCATGAAGAAGGATGTAGCCGAGTATGTGGCTAAGTGTATCACTTGCCAGCAAGTGAAAGCTGAACATCAGCTCCAGCTGGGAAGATGAGATCTTTGTCAGTGCCAGAGTGGAAGTGGGAGATGATTACCATGGATTTTGTGGTCGGATTACCGTTGACCCGGAGACAGCATGATGCCATCTGGGTTATCGTTGATCGACTTACGAAATCAGCCCATTTTCTTCCCATTCGACAGACAGACACTTTGGATAAATTGGCGAAGCAATATGTTGCAGAGATTGTGAGACTACATGGGATTCCTAAGTCCATAGTCTCAGACAGAGATCCGAGATTCACATCACGGTTCTGGAAGAGTCTGCAAACAGCTTTGGGAACGAAGCTGAGTTTTAGTACTGCATTCCATCCTCAGACCGATGGACAGTCGGAGAGGACTATTCAGACACTGGAAGATATGCTAAGGGCTTGTGCTCTTAACTTCAGTGGGAGTTGGGATCAGTACCTACCTTTAGCGGAGTTTGCCTATAACAACAGTTATCATTCCAGTATTGGCATGCCTCCGTTTGAAGCTCTTTACGGAAGGAAGTGCCGAAGTCCAGTTTGCTGGGATGAAGAAGGTCTCCGTTTGATCGTTGGTCCAGATTTGGTTAAGCAGACTGTTGACAAGATTCAGACAGTTAAGCAGAGTATGAGAGCAGCACAGGACCGACAGAAGAGCTATGCCGATAAGCATCGTCGAGAGATGGAGTACCAAGTGGGAGAACGAGTTTTCCTCCGAGTTGCACCTTGGAAGGGTGTAATCAGATTCGGGAAAAGAGGGAAGCTGAGTCCCAGGTACATTGGACCGTATGAGATTGTGGAAAGGGTTGGACCCCTGGCGTACAGATTATCCTTGCCAGAGGAGTTGTCACGGATTCATGATGTGTTCCATGTTTCCATGTTGAGGAGGTACAGATCAGATCCGAGCCATGTGGTTACTACAGTGGATGTTGAGGTCGCAGAGGATCTGACATATACAGAAATGCCGGAGCAGATCCTTGCCCGAGAAGACAGACAGTTGAGGAGCAGAGTTATTCCGATGGTAAAGGTTAAGTGGAGCAAGCACTCTGCGAATGAGTCCACGTGGGAAGTTGAGGAGCATATGCGTTCTCAGTATCCGCACTTGTTCACAGCTTCGGAGTGAATTTCGGGGACGAAATTCTTTTAAGGTGGGTAGGCTGTAACAGCCCAGGTAAAAATTTCATTTTTACCGGGACTGTTTAAGTTAATGTACAGTAATTTACCATTGATTTTTAATCTTGGGTAATTAAATTATGGTAAATTGAGTATTGGATTCCGAAATCGAGCATGGCCCCACGTTCGGGATTTTTCTGCGGATTTTACGGACCAAGTTGGGATTTTTCCGGGTCCGGGAATCTTCGGAAAAAGCCGGGTTATTCTCGAATTATCGGACCAGAAATAAGATAAGTGGGTATACCGGATATTTTCTGGTCCAGGTGGGCCACACTTCACATGCAGCATAGTAACTGCATAATTGAAGTTCAATTATTCAGCCGCCAATTCCTATTCAGCCTGTGACTTATCAATAATTTTGCTGTCTTTAAATTATTCTTCAGTTCAACCTTACACGCCACTACCTGCACATCATCATATTCTTCTTCAATTCTCCTCCTCTGCCAAATTTTCTTCTGCAACCAACTTAATCAGAAAAAAAAAAAAACTCCATTCCTGCAAAATCGTTTGAACCAGAAAAGAAAAGAAAAGAAAAGAAAAGAAAAAAAACAAACAAACAACTACACACCAACACCCCTGCCACGTCACCATCTTCTTCTCCTCCCACACCCGCCGCCGTGAGCCACCAGGCCGTCCTCCATCACTCACCGGCCGAGACCCCCCCAACTCCTCCTTTCCTCCTCCTGCCTTCGCTGCACCGTCGCCAACCCGAGGAGCCGCCGACGCCTCCTGCATCGTGAGACCCGACAAGGTGCGACGAGCCGCCTCCCTCACCTCCCCTCGAGTCGTGCCACCTCCGCCGGCCTTCCTTGCCAGACGCCTCGCTCCTCCTCCTGTCGTGGTGTCGTGCTGCCCTGTTGGATCGCCTCCTCGCGCCGCCCGCCCGTCGCCACTCGTCGCCGGCCGCCTGCAAGGTGAGTTGGGGTTGAAGAAGCAACCCGGATGTGTAGTACGGGTCGCGGGTCGACCGTTTTGGAAACGGGTTGGGATTGTTGGGCTGTGAACGTGGGTTGCTGGGCCTGGCACGGGTCTGGGCTGGTCCTGTGCGCCTGGGCCGGCTGCCTTGATCCTGTGCGCCTGGGTTAGCTTGGGCCTTGGGCTGGGTTTGGACTTGGCCCAGCCCGATTTTAAAAAAAAAAAAGAAGAAGAAGAAAATGAAATCTGGGAAGAAAAATAAAATGGAAGAAAATAAAAATGAGATGGGGAAAAATATATATTGGTATGGAAAAATAAATATTTCGATGAAATAATTCTAGAAAATATTATATGGTAATAATTTGTAGGAAAAAAATATTTTGGAAAGTACATACTTAGGGAATAAATTTTGGAAAGGGTATTATCAAGGTAGAAAAATATCGGAATAGTGCCCGGGTATAGGAAAAAGTATAGAAGGATAATTTGACCCTTGAAAATAAATGGTGAATGATGACGATAATGGAGAATTAATCCGGGGGAGTAACCGAGCTGAGTTAGTATTTAATTTACGATATACAGTAATAGCATAACATTTGCATACCATCTTATATGTGCATATTATTGATTGATATAGGAGTTGACAACTAGCAATTTGCTGAGGAACCGGACTTGGAACTTGCTGAGCAATTCCATAACTGATATCGGCTAAGGTGAGGATGGATAACCCTTGTTATGTTGCCTGTAATACTTGTGTGCTTTGTTGTTCGATTGAACTGCTGAATTGTTGGATGTTTGATTATTGTTGCCTTGAGCTATGATATTGATTCTGTGGATATTATGCTGAGATTGATGTTGAACTATTGACTGTGGAAAATGTGAAAAAGAAATTGGAATTGGAATTGGAATTGATTTGAGATGTTGGTATAATTGTCATGTGGAAAGTAGTGGTACGACCCGATGGTATGAAAATTAATTTTGAGATGCTATGGTCGGTTTTTGGTTTGGTTGGCCCGTCTCGCCTGTGGTTAGGGTATACCGAATACCCAGTGGCTCGGATATGCCGAATATCCGCGGTGGCTCGGATATGCCGAATATCCGCAGAGGCTCAGATATGCCGAATATCTGGTTGGCATGACGTCGCCTGAGGTTAGGGTATACCGAATACCCAGTGGCTCGGATATGCCGAATATCCGCGGTGGCTCGGATATGCCGAATATCCGGTTGTTTTGATATGAGGATTGGTTGTTGACCTAGCATCCGGGATTAATTGATTACCAGGTACGACCCTAGCTTGTCCAGTGAGGGGGCCCGGAAGATAAAATTGGTAATAATAATTAAGCATTCTTTTGGCATTGATTCAGTTGTTGTGATATGATGTTGCTTATCTGTGTTTGCTTTAAGTATTACGGTTGCTTGCATATCACTGTTTATCCTTGGTCGGTGAGCACTTCGGACTCACCCCTCGCCTGCGGGGTTTCATCCCGTAGGTTAAGTTGTTTCCGTAGTTTAGGTACGACGTTCGATGGCTGCTGCTTTCTTCTCCACCTGACTCCGGATCCATACCACCGTTGCAAGTGCATAAGTCTTCCGCTGCTTTTCTATTGCTTATATTACTGTGTTGCTGATGTCCTGTGATATGTATATTACTGATACTATCTGCTGCTGTTGTGAGCATTGTGTTTGGATTGAATAATGGTCCCCGAGTGTGGGTGACAGTTGTATTGATAGTTGTTGTTGTATAATATTTGCACGTTGTACTGTCTGTTCTATCATTATGAATAGTTTCGGCACGTGTTTACTGTGTTACGGTAAATACGGGTCGGGGCGCTTCAATCAAAGGTATTAGCTATCATAAAATAATCTACCTAGAAATTAATCTCATATGTCTATATATGTATTTATTATTGACTATTTTTTTTAGAATATTTCTGTGATATATGTATCCTTTTCTAAAAAATAGTTACTATATAGTAATTTATTTTTTTTCCAAAGGATATAATCATATACTATATAATTATGTTACTTTCCAGAAAACATATAATTACATTACATATATATATTTTCGGATTGTATTTATTAGTTATTATATTTATTATTTTATTTTATTTAAAATTACTTGTCACAACACATATCCCTTTTCCAATATTATCTTTTTTTTTTTTTCCTTAGAATAATTACATGATATATATATATATATACTTACTGTATTCCTACATTATATATGCATATCATTATTCCCGGAAAAAAAATATAATTACATTGTAAATAAATTTATAGAATAAAAATGCAATAATAACTATATACACATTATTTAAATTTCGGGTTGGGCCAGGTATAATGTGAAGCCCAACAGAAATTTGGACCATTAAATCCAAGTCCACTGGGTCCAGGCCTGCTGGTCCAAGTCATCAGGCCCAAGCCCAAGACTCGAGCCCAGCTGCCGTGACCCATGTGTGGGTCGTCCTCAACCCGCTCCTCACCTTAGTGGATTTGTAACGGCCCAGGTAAAAATTTATGTTTTTACCGGGACTGTAAAAGCTTTGTACAGTAATTTACCGAATAAAAATAATCTTGGGTAATTATTTTCAGGTAAATTGTGCATCGGATTCGGAAACCGACCCTTACCCCACGTTGTAGATTTTTCTGCGGATTTTACGGACCAGAGTTGGTATTTTTCGGGTCCAGGATTCTTAAGAAAAGTCAGTTTTAACCTTAAAATAACGGACCAGAAATAAAGTAAAGTGGGTATCTTAGTTATTTGCTGGTCCGGACGATACCCGCTCAAGTGTGTGTAACACACTTACACACGTTTTTCTCCTGCCAGGTGAAGCTTCTTCTTCACCGTGAAGCACCACCCGACAGCCTTCTCCTTCTCCTGCAAGATGAAAAAAAAAAATTCTTCCTTACACCTCGTTCTTTCTTCTGCCTGAAGCCCTTGAAGTTTCCCCTGCAGCTTCCCTACTTATGTCTTTCTGGACGCTGCAATATAAAAAAAACTAACCACTGCCCTTACTTGCTGCAAACAAACACTACTAACTTACGTTACACCCTCTACAAGAAAGAAAACCTCTGCCCAGTTCTTTCTCACACTGCAAAATTACCAATATTAAAAAAAAGAAACAAAAAAACAAAACAAACAACAAACACTAAACACGCAGCACCACCCACGCCATCGCACCAGCCACCACCTCCCTCCTTTCCGCGCCGCGCCGACCAGCCGAGGCAGGCAGGGGCTAGCCGCCGTCTTCTCCTCCCTTCCTCTCGCTTCGCTGCCGCCTGGAGTCGTCATCACCGCCGAACCTTGCAGCGCCTTCCTCTCCGCACGCGACAGCCCGAGCTTGCTTCCTCCTTCGCACCCGTCGCCGTCTTCGTCTCCTCCCCGTGCCAGTCACCGCTCGCGCCACCTCGCCTGCTCGTCGTCTCGCCGTGCCACATCGCGCAGGTAAGCCCCGTGAAGAAGATGAACAGTCCATGCATGGGCTGTCTTTTTTTTTTTGTTTTTGTGTGCATGGGCTGCACTATTCACATGGACCTGGGCTTCCTATTGGGCTTTGAGTTTTAATTGTTGGAGTTAGGTGTTGGGTTTGGATTAGGCACTTTGGGCTGGGCTTGGACCTTGGCCCAGTCCGAATTAATTTAAAAAAATAAAACAAAATAATAATGATAATAAGAATAAAAATAGAGGAATGTATGTAGTTCTGGGATTATAAAAAAAGAAGAGGAAATTTCTGGGAAATAGGTAATAACTCTGGGAAAGAAATTGAATGGAAAAAGAAGTAATAATATGGTTGTTAATTATAATTTTTCTACTAGAGAATAATAAAAAGTAATACAAATACATATCTTTAGAAAATAAATAATTACTTATTTTGAGGAGTAACACATAAATAATGATACCTTGGGTATATATTTATAATCTTTAGATATGTGTATATAAATTTTATTTTTGGAAAATGCATATAACTAGTATATAGTTATGTTTTAGGAATAGTTATTTAGTGTATAATATAACCCTTTGATTCCATTGATGTTATACTAACACCATTCATCCCATAAGGGTGTACACTATGAAAATGAGTACATACGATTAATTTCTAGAGGGATTAATTTATGATAACTATAATTTTTGGAAAAGAAAGTAAGTAATGGACATAATAATCTTATGGAAATATTTTGGAAAGGGTATTATCAAAGTAATTCCGGAATAATAACCAGGTATAAATATAGTATAGAATTTCGACGCAGAAATAATAAATAGTGAATGATGATGATAATGGGGTTCACCGGGACGTAAACGAAACAGTTGGGCTTTATTCTTACGGTATAGCATCATTTGCATTTATGTGCATCTTATGTGAGTATGTGTTATTATTTGCCATATAGGAGCCGATAACGAACAGTATCCCGAGGAACCGGAGCCGGGACAATTTGAGGACTTCCAAGAGTAGGAAAATCGGCTAAGGTGAGGATGGATAACCTTTAGTATGTTGCACATGATACTGTGTTTGTTTTCTGTGATTATCTTGCCTGATTGAACTGCTGAGCCATTTGAGTTTAATTGTGGTATCATTGCTGTTGTTGTTGATTTGATGATTGTGAATTTATTGATATGATGAGATAATTGGATAATTGGAAGTTGTGTTGACGACTTATTTGTCACTAGGAAAGTAGTGGTATGACTGGTAGGTTAGAGACTGTTTTGTGGTGGCTATGATCTGGGTTACTTATGATTAAGCATGTCTATGCTTGGGATGTCTATCCCGTTATTATATTTTTGGGATGTCTATCCCTGGGTTACTATTTTGGGATGTCGATCCCTGGATTGATCTAGCACCCGGAACATGTTGATAACCAGGTCTGACCCCTAGCTTCTCCAGTGACAGGGCCCGAAAGATAAAATTGGTAATAATAAGCATTCTTTTGGACTTGGCTCAGTTGTTTTTCTAGTTGTTTCTTGATATGACTTTTGCTGGAATTTTACTTTGAAAGTATTGTGTTGCCTGCATATTTCTGTTTATCCTTCGTCGGTGAGCACTTCGGACTCACCCCTCGCCTGCGGGGTTTCATCCCGTAGGATGAGTTGCTCCTAGTACAGGTACGTGGTTCGGCCAGCTGCAGTTTCTACTCCACCAGACCCCGGATCCATACCTCCGCTGCATCTCATTCTAAGTCTTCCGCTGCTGATATTTTATTTGCTGCTGTATCATGTGTGATTTGCTTTGCGATATCACGTATTGTATGTTTCTGCTACTGCTGTTGTGATTTGAATAATGGTCCCCGGGATCGGGTGACAGATGATGTATTTGAGATTGCTTGTATTGTATTTTGTAATGTATGTGCTGTCTGCTACTGTAATAAGAACAGTTCTGGCACGTGTTTACTGTGTACGATAAATATGGTTCGGGGCGTTTCAGGGTTGCAGGCGGCGGCGACGACGAGTAGGGGCGGCGACACGCGAGGAGGCACGGGCGGAGACGAAGGGCGACGGCTGCAGGTGGACGGCAGGGAGCGCTCGGCTGCTGGTCGTGGTTGCAGCTGTCGTCGGCGAGGGAGGATGGGAGATGGGACGGTCAGGTGAGGCGAC
Organism: Turnera subulata; assembly: GCA_028386065.3. Classification (NCBI taxonomy): domain Eukaryota; kingdom Viridiplantae; phylum Streptophyta; class Magnoliopsida; order Malpighiales; family Passifloraceae; genus Turnera; species Turnera subulata. The sequence continues at coordinate 23,909 of JAKUCV010007347.1, forward strand.
GAAAATAAGGCTCGGGTTCGTCACACGTCGTCCGACGGCGCGACGCGAGGGAGGCGAAGGCGGCTCGTCTCGGCGACTGCAGAGAATGAGGATCTGCAGGAGAGGCGTGCAACGGTGGTGGCGCGTGTGAAGAAGAAGAGGAGGTTGGTGGCCGGCGGTGGTGTTGGTGTGTTTGTTGGTTTTTGTTGTTTTTTTTTTCTGTTTTCATCTCTCTTTTTTTTTTCTTTTTGGTTTTGTTTTTGCAAAGGAGCAAGGAAGGTACGGGTTGTGGAATTTTGCTGAGGAATGAAGAATTGGTTGCAGGTTGAAGAAGAAGGGGTGATAGTGTAATGGAAGTAGGGAAAGAAAAAAAATGAAAAAAAGTTTCACAAGTTACACAGATGAGTCACGGATAGCACAGGGAGGGGGTGGCTGCGTGACCCAATCATACAGTCGTGTCCCGTCCAGACCAGAAAATAACCGATATCCCCTTAGTTATTTTCCGGTGTGATTTTTCTGAGAATTCCGGGACCCCAAAAATACCGACTTAGGTCCGAAAAATCCACGAAAAAATCACGAGCGCGGGAAAACTCTCGGTTTCGAAAAAAGACTCCCGATTTACCTTGAATTAATTACCCAAGATTAATTCAACAGTAAATCACGGTAAAAAGACATCTACAGTCCCGGTAAAAATCAAAAATTTTACCCGGGCTGTTACATATATTTTCCTATTTTTTGGCTTATTGTTTTTTATTAATTTTAAGAATTATTTATTATTTTCATGTTTCGATTTATTGGCATTGTGTTAGTTTTTTTTTTATTTTCCACATTTATACATTATTTTCCTATTTTAATTGTTTTGGCATTGTGTGTTTTTTTTAATTTTCCAGAATTATTTATTAGTTTCATGTTTTTAATTTTTTAGGCATTGCGTCAGTTTTTTTAATTTTCCAGATTTATACATTATTTTTTTTGTTTTAATTTTTTTTGGCATTGTGTTTGTTGATGAGCATGAAATTACACTATTTTTACAGCATGCACTGTAGCTTTTGGGCTTTGCATTTAGCATCATTTCATGCATTTAGATAGGAAATCACCTGCTTTTACACCAAGTTCTACTCTCTTAGCTCTTGTTTGTTTTCAGGTGCAATTAGGTCCTTTTTGGAGTGGATTTTTGACGATTAAGGCTTAAGAACAGTGAAACGCTGCTGCATGCCCAGTTCCAGTTCGAACTGCACCAGCGACAGCGTCCAGATTCAAGATGACAGCGGCACTGGCGTCAAAGTCCCGATTTTTATAATTAATTTGGAGACTTGCACCTAAATTCAAGGAGACTTTATTGAAGATCGCGTGGACACTTCTTGGAAGGAAAGAAGACCTTTTGCTGCTAGGTTTTGAGAAGAAAACTTATTTTCCAAGGCTTAGGGTTTTGTTGAAGATTTTATTCTCTATAAATAGAAAAGAACAAAACCCTAGTAGATCAATCTTCGACTTCTCTACTTTCTGGAGCAAAAACACATTGCTTTCAGAGCAGGAGGAGCTTGAAGAACCCGATTGAAGCAAGTGAAAACCTTAGGTTCATATTTTGATAGCATGTTGCTGTCACCTATTACTTTGTTTGTTGTTCTTAGTTTCTTCATGAACTAAATTCCTTAATCTAGGTTTATGGGATGTAGCTACAGTTATGTTTGAGTAATAATTCGTGTTTTGGCTTTTATTGTTCGTTGTCACCTTGATTTGTGTTTGGAGAACTTAACAGCACGCACGGCCTGATCACCTTCTTGCGCACCTTAGACGACCTAGCGAAGCACTGAACAGGAGAAGTTAGGAAATCTGATCGTTCCATACACAACTCTATCCTAACTATTGTCGAGAGAGATTTTTAGGGTAGTTGAGGATTTAGCACTTAGTACAGCGCCTACTGCACCCTGGGACAGGCAACACTGGCGAACAACAGGTTGTTCGGGACTAGGGTAGGTTTACAATATCAGTGAACAACTGGTTGTAGATGATATAGGCTAGGTGGCCCTACAAGGTAGACGAATAGGTTAGCTGAACTATAGTTTTATCACTTAGACAGTGTCGCTGTAGTGAACCCCGGACAACCTAGGTTTCTTTATTACTGCATCACCTCACCAGTACACGCTGTTTCTTTATTTACTATTTATTTACTTTATTTTCTCTGCCTATTACTCTCACCAATTCGATACTTTATTTACTTGTCATTTTATAGTCTAATCGATCGAAAGCTCTAAGGATTGTTATTTCGTAGTCCTTGTGATTCGATCTTGTTTACTACAGCAACGCTGTGCACTTGCAGCCGGTTTTGCGACGAACATTTGTTTTTTTAATTTCCCTGAATTATTTTTTTTCGTGTTTTAATTTTTTGGGCATTGTGTTAGTTTTTTTAATTTTCCAGATTTCTACATTATTTTCCAATTGTTGTAAAAATGAAGGTGAAATGCACCTTGATGGTGGTAATATTAACTTGATGGTAATAATACACCTTTGTAAAAATACACTTTTGATGGTAATTTTACAAATAAAGAAATAATATAATTACAACAATGATGAAGGAAGCTTAAAGGAGGGTGTGTAGGAATATGAAGAGAGTAAGATTATGATGGGAAATCAAAGGTAGAAATATGATGAATGAAGGGGGTATTTATAAGTGAAAATGGGAGGATAAAAACAAATAAATTAGGTTGGATAATATGTATAAAATCACGTGGATTTAGGTAATGGAGATGAAGACAATGGGGGTAGATAGGTAGATAAAAATATCCATGTGAAAGTTAGGTGTATGGTAAAATATTTTACCAGGGGTAAATTCGGGCATGGTAAAAATCAGTTTTACTGGATGGTAACAATGACATTCACCATTTATTTATAACACTCCCCCTTGAATGTCATTATACCTTGCGTAGAATACGCTTGGGAAGAACTGCCTCGTTAAAAACCTTACCAAGAAAAACCCAGTGGGATAAAAATTTGGTGAAGGGAAAAAGAGTGCAGTGCGTATTCTACTCCCCCTCATTTTGGCCTCCCTTGATTTCTTGATGTCGTCGCATACCAATCTTCTTTGTCAATCTTTGGTGACATATGCTTTGTCCGTTCACTTTTGATGTATCACTCCTTTAATTGGGCAATATAGGCAGCATTATCTTCATAATTTGTTGTTGGAAACATCTTCCTTGCCCTCTTACTTTTGTGGTCCCGATAATATAGCAATTTCATGTGTAAAGTTATAGCAGATGTCCGTTTGTGCTTTATGTGGATCAAATAAAGGACTTGCATCTGCAAAACCAACTATATTCTCTTCGGGCTTATAGGGTTAATATAATACCATGTCTATTATATCCCGAAGATAAGAGTATAATCATATCTTGCCAATAGGCTTATGGAAAAAGCTTCAGGCTTTATATTCCTAGCGATATAAATTTTCACTTAGATAGGGTACTTTAGGACCAATCATTTGGAAGCTTCTTCAGGAGTTCCAAAATATTTGAATTATAAAAATAATAGAAATTCATATATAGATATGAATCATCAACATAAGCGATAATAGTGAATTTACGCATATACTTATTTATACTATTCATACCCAAATTGGTTCAAACCATGTAAAGATCAATTTAGCTTAATTTTGTATATTTCCGAGAATTAGTTGCTTCAAGCAACTTGAATCCTTCAGGGATTCTTGTGTATTTCTCATGACTTATGGATCTATAGAAATAGGCTGTAATAGCATCCATTAGATGTATTTCTAATTCTTTTCATATAATGACAGACTTATTAAAATAATTGCATCCACCACATGGGAGTATTTCTCCTCACAATTAATACCAGGTCATTTGGGTAAAATTTTGTGCTATAAACCGTGCTTTATATCTTATTATTTATTTCTTTTCCCGCACAAATACCTAGTTAATGACTGATTGATTTTACACCATCTGGTGTACGTACAGGTCTGAAAATTTCTCGCTTCACAAGCGAGTCCAACACAGCCTTAATTACATTTCTCTATTTTGGCCAATCATTTATGCGCCTACATTCATCAACAGACAGTGGCGGATCCAGAAATTTTTCCCAGTGTAAGCAAAAAAAAGAACACCAAAAATAATTATACATCCCATAAATATATAAAATAATTACACTTCAATGAAAAATTTCCGCATTGTGCTTAAAAAAACCTTTCCATTGTGAAGGAAAAAAAATTAAAAAATTGTTTTTTTTAATATATTGTATAACTGAAATAACAAAGGAATAAAAGAAAGCAACAAACTGAACGGATTAACTTACTACTAATTAATAATTGATTGTCTTTTTTACACAAAGGAAAGAGAAAAATTGAATATAGGTCAAAGCTCTAAGTATTGTCTTTCATTCATTCTACTTTTAATGATTGTCTTTTTTTTGTCTTTCTTTCATAAAAAGAAAAATAATTAAATTCATGTCAAAGCTAAAATGATAGTACGTAAAATCTTTTATCATATTTAGAAGACATTAAAATCAAAATTTAACAACACTTGTGTGATGAGATTTATTTAACAAAATCTTCATTATCCAGAAGAATGAAGGTGGGAAAGAAAAGAAAACGGAAAATAATAGATAGAGAGGGAGAGAAGTCAGATTTGTTGAGGAAAAAAAAATCAGCTTGTAGGTTTATAACTTTGGGCTAGGTTTATGGGCTTTTATTTTCTTTTTAAATTCAGTGTAGGCAAAAATAAATTAAATAAGTGTTATGGGTTAAAAAATTTGAGGACCAAATTATTTTTTTTCTTTTTTTATAGGAGCCAGTGTAGTCACCTGCCTACAGTGACTACACCGTGCATCCGTCACTGTCAACAGATGTAGGTTCATGATCCTCATTTTATTTTGCGCTATTTTATAAATAAAACAAGTATTCCGTCGATGGTTATTTTACGTCGGTTCCATCTTATTCCTGACACTGAATAATTAATCGAGATCTCATCATTTTCATGTGTTTCTTCTGGAACTTTATCAATTGTGTTAGAAACCTCTTCTGAAGGATTTTTCTCTTCTTGAGGACTTTTAATATGAATCTCTACTGGAGGTCTTATTTTCTTACTAGGGCCATCTTATCTCTTTGCTCTTTTTTCTTTATTGAGATTTTTTTTTTCTTTTGGAACCGAGTATATTCTATGCTTCTGGCATACTTTAGATTCATTTGCATACTTTAATTGTTCTTCAGGAACATCAATTTTGAGCAGGAGCATTTGCAGCTGGTATATAATATATGGTCATACTTTTCAAATAAATATATCTGGCAATTGACTTACTTATATTTTGCAAATGAATCATCTTTTGAACTTCAGGTTCACACAAATTTGTTTGAGGATCAAAATTAGATATTGATATGTATTTCAATAAACTCTTGATCCAGCTGCTTATTTTCTCCCCCTTATGTTGGGTAAACTCTTTCATCAAATTAATAACCAACATACCCAACATACACAATATATATTCCCAGTCTTCTTTAAGGACCAATTTTACTATGCTGTGGTGGAGCATTATATACTGTACAACCAATGGTCCGAAGATGGGAGATACTAGGTTCGTGACCATGAACCAATTAAATGGGGAGATCTTATGATAACTTGTTGGCTTGATGCACACAAGTACTGTTGCATGTAAAATACCATTTTCTCAAAACAGTAAGATCTCATTAGCAATGGTCTTGCAATCAATTAGAAATATTTAATGAATGATTCACCTAGATCGTTTTAGGTATGAACATAAGCTACAGGATGTTTAACCATTATTTCTAACAATATACATTATCCACTGAAGAGATACAAGAGTATTATCAAGACATATAGTCTTTATAAAATAATTAGGGATGTGTATCTGCAATTGGCTTAATCATAATAAGCGCGCAATATGCCAACTTGCGTCTAATAAGCACACAATAAACCATCTAGTCGATGCATCGATTAAAACAATAAAATTACCTAGATGGTTAACATGGCGGATTTATTAGTCCGCATACATGTCCCTGAATTATTTTCCAAAAACTTGCTGGTGATTCAAGGCCAACCTCATCATAGGAAGGCCAAACAATTAATTTGTTTTTCCGCAGCAAACAAACACATGGAAATTCATTGATTGTAAAAATTTTTGGTTTTCCAATGAATGACCAAATAAATTTCGCGCATCATTATTGATCCGGGATGCCCCAACCGGTCATGCTAAATAATAAATCAATGAACCAACTTCAAGTTGGTGCCAGCTTCAAGCTGCTATATATGTGCCAATTTTAAGCTCATAACTGTCACTCATGATGGGAAAAAGATTAGAATGATTGAGCAATAATAAATGTGGCGGCAAAATTTTCCAAAAGCAAATCCTCGAAGATCGAAAAGCTTTGGAGTTTTTTGAAAAATAATGCAAATTTTTAATTACCGAAAAATCTTCTGGATCTTTTCGGAGACAGAAAAAGGGTCCACGTTTGAAAAAACTGACACCTTGCTTTCTAAGCTCAGACTATAAAAAGGGGGAAGATATATGTGGTAGAGACATGAAAAATTAGAAAAACACAACAAGATAAGAAAATGTCTTCCCCGGCTACTGTCTTTTTTTTTTGTTGAGGGTGCCTCTCTAGGAAGGAGGAATAGGTTAGCATATAGTATGGTGAATGAGCAGGTGAATGAGCAGCAAGAGGAATTACTGAGTGAACTCGCAAGAATTCCTCGTTTGGCTTTTGTTGATAAGCTATATTCATCTAGGTTCTTTGTGACTCCTATGGAAGAAACTTTCTTCCTAGAGGACCAAGGCAATCTAAGGGCTTTCTTTTATGGCTCAACTAATTCTATTATGTTTTTCATATCTGATAGACTGCAGGAATTCCAGCTAGAGCCTACTTGTCAGTTTCTGAATCAAAGCAGTTATTATCAAATTTCCATGATGGCTCGGAGTGTACTGAGGGTGTTTGGGTTACCACCTACATGGCCTAAGGTACGACTGTTACTATGGAATTGCAGGGGTGTGGCCAAAAGATCTCAAGATTTCGTGCGTACCTTAAGGGATCTGAAGAATCAGTACAAGCCCAACATGGTATTGATTACTGAAACCTTATGGCAACCTGCAGAGAATCATGGAGTAATACCACTCTGTTTTCCTCCAACAAATCGGTTTGAGCTACCTGGAGAAAACAACATAGGTGGTATGTGGTTCTCCTGGAACGAGAGTGTTAGGGTCAACATCAACAACGAGGCTCAGAGTTTTAGAGTCAATGTTGTACCCAACAGATAAATAATTATTTCAACTTTTGTATGAGAAAAATTCCTCTATATGGATATTCTCAGGTAATGGATCCATTATGCAATAATAATATGCATGTTTTCCCTTAGACTTGCCATTGTTATAACCATTATGGTCATAGTAATTAAAACAATTTCATCCATATCCACGGCAACAGGCACAATTATAATTAAACTATCTCATTCGCTTCAGGGAATAGAGCATAGTTAAATCAACGGGGATCCATGATAATTTCTTTTATTACTGTAAGTAGGAATTTTTTTACTCTTCAATAGTATATGCTCTTCCAGAGTGTAAATATATGATCTTCTAGATCATGGTAAGGCTTGTGCTCTTCTGGAGCATGTTAGAACTCATGCTCTTCTGGAGCGTATTAACATGTTACTTATGAATAATTTCCGTTTATTGAAACGAAATATGTCATCGCATTGTCTCCAGGACAAATGCCTGAGTTATTATTCTAGAAACGATAGTTTCATGTTCACTTTAAATATTTAACAGTTATAACATGCTGTAAAGTAAACATAATGTAATAAAATATAACACTCAATAATAAAGTAGAACATAAAATAAGATCATACAATATATATTTGGCTTACACCTTCAGGGTAAGTAAGATAAGAACAATATCCATCTTCTGGTGGTCATATCCATCTTCTGGTGGTCATATAATATCCATCTTCTGGAGGTTTATATTTTTCTTCAATTTTTATTCAAGGATCTGCAGAATCTTTTGACAGTAAGACATCCGGTCTTAGTTTTATTTTTCTTTTATTGAGTCTTCTAGACTATGAGCTTTTAAATTCATTTCAGCGCCCATGACAAATTTCTTTCGGAAATTTCATGTAACAACCCGGGTAAAATTTTCGTGATTTTACCGAGTTGTTTTAACTTTTACGTTGGTAAATAAATTTTTACCACGGATAATCGAGCATTCTACCATTCCGAGTTAATTCCAAGAATTTTACCGGGAATAATTGATCTTTGAAACCTAAACCCGAAAGCCACCGATGCTTTCGAAGGTACCCCGAGGTTATCGAGCTTCGGGAATCGATATCGAGAGTTACTCGGAACTCCCGAGAATTCTACATGACTTACCGAGCCTCGGTTTTTGATTCCGAGACTTGGGAAATGCTCAGGAGAATTAGTCGGATTTTCCGAGCCCAAGTTGTATTTTTGGACACGGGACGGAATTTGTCAGAAAGACGGATATGCCCCTATGCTTTGAGCAGACTAAAGCCGGAACGGAGGACATTGGCGGATAAACAAATTTGGCCGACGCTTGAGACACGTTTCTCTCTCCCGGGCTAACTCTCCCTCTCTTCCGTTTCTTTTTCTTTTCTCATTTTCCTACTCCCTTTCTTTTTTCTTTCTTTATCTTTTCCTTATCTTTGTTTTTTCCCTTTTCTCTTTCCCCTTTTTTTCTTTTCTTTTTCTCCTCCTTTTTCTTTCTTTTCATTATCTCTTCTCCTCCTTCTTCTCCACTAACCGGCCACTCCCCACCATCTTCTCCACCTTCTTTTTTTTTTATCTTATCTTTCCCCCTCCACCATCTTCTTCTTTTCTCTTCTTTATTTCTCTCCTCCCTTCTACCCGATTCCTCTCGCCTTCCTCTGCACCCAACTTTCTCTCCCACCTCCTTCTTACTTTCTTCCTCTCCGTTTCCTTTCCCTGGCTCTCCCCTCGCCGACCCCTTTCTCTCCTCTGCCTTCCCCAATCAAGCCGCCGCCTTACCTCCCCATCAACCGGTGCCTCTAACCCTTGCAACTCTAGCCGTTGCCCCACACACCTGTCCCTTCCTTAAGCTTTTCTTCTTCTCCTCTGCAATTCGCCGCCGTGCACCGTCGTCTTCTCTCTACAGCAGCCCAGCGATGATGCCGCCGCACAACAAGCTCGACATCACCGCGGGACAGAGCTCAAGCCTCCACCGTGCCCAGGAGACGATCTCCCCTCCCTCTCCTCAGCAACGCGTGCCACCGCCGCGATTACGTCTCTGGTCTCCACCTCGATTTGTTGCACGCCGTCGCCCACCGTGTGATGTGTGGGTAAGGCTTGACGTTGATCCTTGTTCCTCTCCCTTCTTTCTTTTTCTTCTTTTCCTGAACCCGATTCGTGACGGGATGAACTAATTGGGTTTTTGATGTGATGAAACGACGGTTGACGATGGTGTGTTGACGGTTGTGGCATTGTGGGCGTTCCCAATGGTGGCGTTGGCCGTGAATGGTGGATGTGATGTTTTATTTGACGATGAACAGTAGCCGAGGAGTAATTGGGCCGCTGTGAACAGTGCTTGGCCGGATGGTTGTGGAATTGGGTTGTTCTGCTTCTAGAGGAACAGTAACAGAGGAGTTTGGGGGCTGCCGTGAACTGCGTTGCCGAAATCCGACAAGTTTCTGGTGTCCTGGGAATTTCCCGGTGAACCCGGGAATAGACTTTGGGTAAAACCCCGGACCTTGGACCATCCATGGGCATCACTAAACGAACCCGAATGATAATAACGGACCCGGACAATAAAAACGATGCTAATTAAAAATTGATTAACTTAATTAACATTAACTTATGATTTCTATTTTATACTTTGCTTTATTTACTTGAATTATGCATTTATTTAATGCTTCCATTTATGCTCTTATTTATTCTTTTTGCTTTTATTTCATTTTCCCGATTGGGCTATCAGAAAGGCCCTATGTATTTATTTCTCGGTTTTATTTACGTTCTATCTGGGCTCGTAAAAGGCCCATTATATTTAAATTCCGGTTTATTTAATTTATGCTTGGGCTACTATTAATTAAAGGCCCAGTTATATTTATTTACTTGATTTAATTATCAATTATAAGCTTAAAAATATATATGATTATTTATGAATTATATATATATATGTATAAATGACTATATATATATATATATATATCCTACTAAATTTATATTTGGCTAAATAATAAAGTTATAACTTGATTTATTTGATCAGATAAATATATATTTGGCTAAATAATAAAGTTATAACTTGATTTATTTGATCACATAAATATATATGGTTAAATAGGAATTATCTACTATATATGTATAATATATATGATTTATCTAGTATCGATTTATGTGTACATATACGTATATATATATATGTATTTTGATTATGTTTATGTTTTCCCTATCGACAAAGGGCTAAAGGGCCGAGATATCGGCTTGGAACTCAGTTTCGGTTTTCACTTTAAAGATCGAGTATAACCGGTATATCGGCCGGAAACACATAATCAACTAATCTCCACTTGGTTGGTAGGCTGACTACTGTGAACAACGCCATAATACCGAGAGGCTCTGTTTTATGTTTTACGGAGATAATAAAATGAACAGTAAGGATAAGCCGTCTAATAACTGCTAAAACCGACATCATGCATAACCATCTTTGTTTGTGCATTATAAGTGATTATTATTGCTATTATAGGAATATCAAGGCTTAACTGGATATCAACTACCGAGGAGTATCAGGTGAGGATATAAACTTATAAACTTCGGTATGCTGCCTGTGATGCTCCGGTTGTTTGTTGGATTGTTTAAATTATATGTTTATCTTTCGTACTTGCTATGCTATGTTGGATACTGTTGTGATTGTTGTTATATGCATGATGACTATTTTGACTGTTTGCTGAGCTTGGGATGTTGATGTGGATTTTGTGGTAACCTCATGATATATGTGGTGTTTGATCAGTTAGTGGCAGTAACCCGATAATGTGACATTCTGAATGGATTCCCAGACAAGCTGTGAGGCTGTGGGCATGCTCGGGAATGTGAGTACGATGAGTAAGATGAGTTACTATTAGACAATGGAATAAGAAATAATAATAAACTGTGGTAACATCACCTAGACATTTAGATTGTCACGCGACAATATTAGTACGGCCAGTTGGTAGTCACCTTGTGATTGTGATATGATAGGGAGGACTGCGGGACTCAGTTGATTTATAGGAAGGACTGCGGGACTTCCGCCGAAGATTGCGGGACTCGGTTATTGTGATACTTGTGATTTGTGATATTTATGGTTTAACGGGGAGTACCCTGGGGTTAGCTAACAGGACTCGGATCCAATAGCATGCATTGTGTCTTGCATAAGATGTTCCTGAATATCTAGAAAATGCTTTCGCTGTGCAGATATTAATGTCCCCATATCGGGTGACGGGAATGTGAATTTATGTCTGTTTATCGATGTTACTATTATAGATTTTTACTTTCATCATATGATGGCCACGTGGTGGCACTATTACTATTTGATAGGTAAATACGGGTCGGGGTGTTTCATTTTGGTAGCAGAGCGGGCGGTAGGTCCTTGGGTGTTTGTTTTGCTTATTTGTTGTACATAGCTCGCTCCATATGTTTATCAATTTGCATTTATATCAATTAGTTAGCACATGATGGATCCAGTCGAGGGACGCCAGCTTGCTGCAGAACATTCACATAAGAAGTAATTGATGCCAAAAACATGCAGAAACATAAATATTATTACTAATATTATTATTACATTATTATTATTATTTATCTTGCTGGTACAACATTGACCCTGAAGCTAGTAGGGTCATTGGTAATGTTGACCCCGATGCTCTCGTTCCATAAGAACCACATACCGCCCGTGTTATTCTGGCCAGGAAGCTCGAATCGGTTTGCTGGAGGGAACCAAATTGGTATGACACCGTGATCATCTTCAGGCTGCCACTGAGTCTCTGTTAGCAGAACCATGTTGGGTTTGTACTAGTTCTTCAGATCTCTGAGCGTGCGCATGAACTCCTGGGAATACCTAGCGATTCCTATGTAGTTCCAAACCTGTAGACGAACCTTTGGCCAAGTTGGTGGTACCCTAATTACTCGAGGCACGCTCTGAGTAGTCATCGAAACCTGGTAGTAGGTACCTTGGTTCAGGGATTGGCAAGTAGACTCAAGGTTGAATTCCTCAAGTCTTTTAGAAATGAAAAACAAGATGGAATTGGCCGAGCCATAAAAGGAGGTTCTCAGGGTGCTTTGGTCCTCCAGGAAGAACGTCTCTTCCATGGGAGTGACAAAGAACCTAGACGAGTAGAGTTCGTCGACGAAAAGTAGACGAGGAATCCTACCGAGCTCGTTCAGTAGTTCCCCTGGACGTTCGTTGATCAGGCTGTAAGCTAATCAATTCCTCCTTCCTAGGGAGGCGACCTCAACAAAAAATACGGATGATGGAGAAGGCATTCTGTCACAAGATGTTTTGCGTTTTCTTTCTCTAACCATGTTTTACAAATCTTTCTTTTGATTATTTGCTTTCCATCGCTTTGCTTTTTATAGAAATATGATGACCTACTTTTTGAAGTATAGACCCCATCTGTTTCGGGAAATTTTTTTTTTTGTGATTGGAAAAGCAGATGTCTTTTCACAAAACTACAAACCATTACGATCTTCAAGGTTTTGTTTTTGATTGAATTATTGCTTCATCACTTTGTATATTTTCTGGCTACAAACGCAAGTGTTTTTCAGCTTGTTTTCATCCTACCTTTTCCTTTAACGTTTAGTCACCTTGAGTTTTCTTTTTTATGGCTTTTTCCTGCATCTTTTATCGCATGCATCTGTGACCGTTGTGGCTAGATTGATGGGACGATACCTCGAGTACGGTACATGTGCGACAAGGTTGCACCTGCTTGGACATCATGGAGGGATACGATATCTAGAAGACGTTTTTGGCTTGTGGACAGGTGGATATCGTTTCTTTCGAGGGACACAGGACGTGCTTGTGATCATCCCCTTGCGAGTTAATGGACGTCTTTCCCCAAAAAGAACAGACATCTCCGTCAGTTATGTGAGTTGCATTTCTGTGGTTTGAGGACCTATACGACCGATCTAGAGCATTGGACATGGAAACTTGTTTTGTTTTAACTTCATTATGCTTGGTTTTATTTCCTCTTGTTGGTTTTTGTTTTGCCTTAAAATGCTTGCTTTTCTTTTTAACATGAGTTTTCATGTCTGTGAAAAGAGTTTCATTTGAAAAGAACAGCTTGTTTTATTTATCATAACGTTTACAACAGAGAAGGAGTACTCTATGGAGTTACTTGCTTCTCTAGGTCTTTTACAAGGTTACGTATGTTCTCGATCTCAGAGGAGAGTCCAACACATGCCAGATCGATCTGCATCACCGCCGTGTTGACCTTCTTCAGTGAAACATTCAGATGCTTCAGTGTCTGCAGGGATGTAATGCTGGGAGCAGTTGCCTTGCCCTTCCTATCATCAGCATCCTTGCGACCGGAAGGTTCCTCCTTGACGACAGGTTTCTTTCTCCGTTGTGAATACCCGACCCAAAATCACTTGGGCCTATTCACCTTTTCCTTACACCTTCTTCATAACCGTCATCCATTATCTTTGGAGTCGCCACCCAAGTTTTATTAAGGGACTAAAACTTGGGAAAAAAACCCTTCATATGACTCCATTTAGGCAACCGGTTTAGCGAACCAAAGATAATGGACCCGGGGATTCGTCATGGATGGGAAGGTGTTAGGCACCCATCCATGTTGGGGCGAAATCTTGTGCAATTAAAGGTTTTTGTATGCCTTGTGCAAGTGGGTGAGTGTGTTCACCAAAACCAATCAAGAACTGAAAATAAAAAGAAGGGGATGAGAAGAAGATTGGGCTTGAGTTTCCACCACTAGAAACCACCTACGTACCCCGGCGACCGGGTTCAAAGCCCACGTAGTTCTTACATCAGAAACACAACAATCACATCATCATCAGCATCAGCATCACAACAGAAAGAAAAGGATCAGAATTACCTCTTGCAGCCCTCCTCTAGCTCCTTGATTCGGGTTTCGCCTTACGCCTAGCTTCTTTCCGCACCTCAACTCTATCTTGGATCTCTTCTTGATTCTTCACTTGCTGCCTTGATTAGATGATGCTACCCACGAGATTTCTCCAAAGCTTCGCCTATAGAACTAGTTCTGGGCTTGGAGAGGTAGAGTTTCTCCAAGCTTGAAAGCTTTAAGGAAGAGTATGTGTGTAATAATGCGTGTCCCTTGATGTGAAGGGGGAGGGTCCTATTTATAGTGTTCTGGGCTGCCTAGGGTCGTGGACCATCTTAATGATCAGAATAATGGCCGAAAATCTAGACCAAAAACGCGTAGAATCGAATCTCGGTCGAAAATCGGGGGAGAAAACGCGTTCCAGTGCACCCATGACCGCCATGGCCGGCGGTCATCACGAGATGATAGCCATGTCATGGCGGTCATCCACACATGACCGCCTAGGCCCGGCAGTCATCTCGAGATGACCGCCCGCGCCTACGCGTTTTCACCGCAGTTTCCATTTTTGCTCCGGATTCTCCCCTAATTCTTCCCTGATTGATCTTACCGCGTAATCAACCCCTAGATTGCCCAGAATATTCTCTTTTCTTGATTACTACTCCCCCCAAATATCTCCCAATCAATTAATCACACACCCTCTTCCTATTTTAAGCCTAAATTATACCAAAAACACTCTTGCCATTTAAGGAATGATTTAACTCTGATCTCTCACGAAAATCAGAGTTAAATTTGCCTGTAAGCAAGGTGTTAGTGGGCTTGTACAACTCTGGAGAACATCTATATTCTACTAAATTGGGCTCTTATATCTATCTCCAACCCAAATTGGATTTCAATACATAAATAAGGCCCAAGCTCATAGAATGTAATACATTCTAGCAATCCGATCCTTAATGTGACTTAGATCACTTCTTCGTACATGAGGAACCTAATTACTAAAACGTATAAATTTTCATGGGTCAAATTCGGGTGTTCACAGATGCCCCTCGTTGATGAGTCTTTAAAGTTTAAGGACGAAGCAACGTAAAAGAACAACCGAAATTTGGACCATGAATGTGAGTGTGGCAAACTGATGTTTGGAACATCGCATGCTCCACCTCAAGAATCGTCTCAAGGTTCGTGATCAACTCGTCTCCTCTCTCGGGATTTTTCTGGTCCCGAGAACCGCTGGCATAAGATCATCTTATGCCAACTAGGGGTTTTATCACTCCCCCCATAGGAGTCAGGGATATTTCCACCCTCCCAACCGGGGCTTCACAACTTCAACTCTTTCGGGATTTTCCTGGTCCCAAAAGTCGCTAACAT
Source organism: Turnera subulata (assembly GCA_028386065.3). Classification (NCBI taxonomy): domain Eukaryota; kingdom Viridiplantae; phylum Streptophyta; class Magnoliopsida; order Malpighiales; family Passifloraceae; genus Turnera; species Turnera subulata. The sequence continues at coordinate 39,277 of JAKUCV010007347.1, forward strand.
AGGATCATCCTATGCTAACTAGGGCATTTATCACTCCCCCATAGGAGTCAGGGATATTTCCACCCTCCCAACCGGGGCTTCACATCTTCAACTCTTTCGGGATTTTCCTGGTCCCAAAAGTTAACGGGAATCATCTCGCGCTCCATCTACATCACCTCAGTGTTCTCTCATGTTGTCTCTAGGATGTCTATTCCTCAAGCTCCTTTACCAATAGGGCATCTGCCCCCAGCAACTGCCATCGACTTCTCTCCTATCTGGGGGCATCTGCCCCTGGCCACTCTCACCAACTTCATCTATTTCAGGAGCATCTGCCCCTAGCAACTCTCACTGGTTCTATTTTTGATGTAGGGGCGTCCGCCCCTGGTTTGATTTCCTCGAGGTGGGGCATGATGCCCCCCAGCATCATCTAAACGTGGTCTCAGCAGTGGGCCCTAGAATGCCCCTAGAAATCAAACAAAGCGGGGTAGGATGCCCCTTACATCTCATCACAAAGACCGGGCCTTACACCTCGTCGAGAATGCCCCACATCAATTACTAACATCAGAAGCTAGGAGCCGCCGTGCCCCTAGAGTCTACAGGTGATCTACGTCTCAGGTGTGGGGCATGGCATGCCCGTCATTCTACAGATAACGTCGTCTAAAGATCCAGGCATGCCTTACCCCTCCAGCCATCAACCGTGGGAAGTGTAAGTCTACATCAAGTACCGAATTTCTGATGTTGTCACCTCTGTTGATCATTTCCTCTCAATTAAGTCTGCCTTGCCAAGGAATCTATGTTCTATATATAAATGATGCATGAGCATGTCTACAATGTGTATATTTCTTCAAATGCATGACGGTGTTCCTAGCTTCTACATGTTTGTTTTCGGATGCAAGTGCATGTGACATGTTTTTCCCTTTTCTCTCTTCTCCTCTATCTTATTCTCCTTTTCTCTCTCGCTTTCTCCTCCTCCTATTTTCTCTTCCCCTATCTCTCTCTCTCTACCCCTCGCTCTTCCCCTTATTTTTTCTTTTTCTCTCTCTCTCTCTCATATTCCCTTTCTTTCTTCCTCTCTTTCTTGTTTCTCCCCTTTCTCTCTAATCCTCGCTCTCTCCCTTGATCTTTTCTCATTCACTTCTCTTATTTTTCTCTCATTTCTCTCTCTCTCTCATCTTCCTTTTTCTTTCCCTCCTTTCTCCTTGTATGCATGTGCTTCCTAACTGTACAAGTGCTCACTATTTCTACATGATGTGTTTGGATGATGCATTTGGGGATGAGTTCTTTCTCCTTCTACAAGACATGTTCAAATGCAAGTGCCCCTAACTCTAAATGATGTGTTTACTTCTTGAATGCAAGTGCTCTCTACTTCTACATGCATGGATGCAAGTGCTTGTCGACCAATGTTATGTTGCGTTTGAATACAAGTGTCTCTAGTATGATGCATGATTATTGAAAGCCATTCAAGCTAAGGTGAAAGTTAAGCAACTTGAGAAAAAGCGTGTTATCCCATCAAAAACACAAAAGTCTCAAAGGAAAAGACGCCTAACGACCATGAACCCACTCATTTCAATCTTTGCCTAAAGCCCCAGGGGTGAACACTTTTTGTTGAAAAAGGTTTGACGGATAAAGACTCGTAAAGCAAAATCAATGGACACGTGGATATCCCTTCAAAAGAAGATGGAAGAGATGTGCCTAGATGCTCGTTCATGACCAACCAAATGAATCATCTTGAAAATGAAGTCATCTACCCCATGGACGCGCCTTGTCATTGACTACTATCCCCAATTTCCTTTTGGCCTTAACTTTTGCCTAGACTGCCCTTTCGGGTTTTCAATCTAGTAGGCTTGTCCTAACTTTTGCCTAGACCGCCCTTTCGGGTTTTCAATCTAGCGGACTCTTCTTCTTCTTTTTTCTTTTCCTTTTCCCTTTTTTTCTTTTCTCATCGTGGGGATAGCGGCCATAGAATGCTGAGACCATGGAGTTTGGGCAAGATCAAGATCACTCAGGCTAGGTATATTCGAACGACTTATGGAGAGGTGAACCTTCAACCTTAATCGGGGACCATCTAGCTAAGCTATGTCTAACAGACCATTGGAGAGACGTGCTTCATGATGGCCGAATTCACAATAAATCTTCATAAGAGAGGCAGACTCAATTGATAACTTCATAAAATACAAGTCAAAAAGAGAAGTCTTACGACTACAAAAGAGGCCCGAATACAATCAACAGTGTAGCATGTCTATGTGACAACAACTCCAATCTTTCCATTGAATCAATCTGGGAACCAAATATTTATAGACCGGGCCCGTTTCCGGATTACCTACGTATCGGTGGACATGGTGTTTGGGTCGAGGTACTTGGTAGGGTCAGTGTTTGATTCGAGGTGTTTAGGGTGGTAGATCGGATGGAGGGAACACTTATCTTCTTCATCACAATTTCTTCTCTTCTTCCCGATTTCTGATAGTGAATCAACATTTTGGGCACTAAGGTCATCTCCTTCCTCACTTTTCTCTTTCTTTTTTTTCGTTTTTCTTCTTTTTTTTTTTTTTTTTTGAGGAGGATGACATCTTCTTAAAATGGGTGCACCTAGACATGATTCACTTGAAGCCTAATTCATTTTGGGA
>JAKUCV010007347.1:42106-62502 GCA_028386065.3 Turnera subulata
CGAATAAGAATTAGGGCTTACATCTCCCTCCATGGGGGAACATCCTGACTTGCATCTCCTCTTATAAGAAAGACTAACCAAGTCGTCCCATCTCCTCTCTTCTGTCTCAAATATTGGGACTTACATCTCCTCTCACAAAAAGGCCCAAAGTTACCTCGGTGTCTTAAGTTGATGTTTCATCACTGCCTCTGCCTTCTTCCTACCTTGCGGCTTAGAATACCTCCATGGTTTTTAATGTCTTCATTATCTTCCTTTCTACATTGCCTTGTGATGTATCCATCCTCCTTACTATCTTCATCATCTCCTTCCAACTAAGGCACTACCCACCCCTGGTGTCCTAAGGGTTCAATTCTAATGGTAAAGTTCATGGTCATCGGGAATTCTAAACTTAGACTTTATGTTTTTTTTTAAGGTATTTGGAAAAAGCATGATGGAATACATTCACAAAACAATCTCATTATTCTTGCAAAACATTTGCTTCTTTTTCTTTCTTCAAGATTCAAGCCCAAAAAGATGAGGATTTTTTAAAAGAATGAGACACCCTAGCCCGAATTTGTGTTTTATGTTTTGAAAAACATGTGATGCAATGTCAAATATATGCAAATGTGAACTTCCTAAGACAAGGTAGACCGACTGGACATATACGCAAACTGAGGAAACAACACCAGAGAAGTAATCATCGGCTCAATCATGTATACTTATTCCCATTGGGTATTCTTACTAGACTCACCAGATCCCACTACGCAATATTGCCCCTACGCAGAGTTGGCACGGCGGTCCCACTATATATTTTTTTGTGATTTTTTTGGTTTATCAAAAGAAAAAATACTATATTTACACATATTCAAATCCATAACAAAAATCACACAAAAATGCATATACCACTTATTAATTCATTATGCATGGGATGCTCAGGGTATGCAGCTGGTTGGGGGCTAAAAGACTGCCGCTAAGGAATAGTTTGACCTACTCACATGTGATAAAAGATATCGTGTGAGGTCCAAGGCCCGTTAATCCCTATCATCGCATGAGCAGCGAGAAACCGGTTCACATCAAGCCACTCTCGCTTTAAGAAAGCATTGTAGCGGACTTGGATTCCCTGGCCCTCTTATGGTAGAGGCTTCACAACATTTTTCATAAATGCAAGGCACTTATGATGACACATAAAAAGGCATACAAAAATTCAATGATTGCACAAGATTTCTTGAACCCTCAAAAGTCCCCAGTGGAGTCGCCACCTGTGAATACCCGACCCAAAATCACTTGGGCCTATTCACCTTTTCCTTACACCTTCTTCATAACCGTCATCCATTATCTTTGGAGTCTCCACCCAAGTTTTATTAAGGGACTAAAACTTGGGAAAAAAACCCTTCATGTGACTCCATTTAGGCAACCGGTTTAGTGAACCAAAGATAATGGACCCGGGGATTCGTCATGGATGGGAAGGTGTTAGGCACCCATCCATGTTGGGGCGAAATCTTGTGCAATTAAAGGTTTTTGTATGCCTTGTGCAAGTGGGTGAGTGTGTTCACCAAAACCAATCAAGAACTGAAAATAAAAAGAAGGGGATGAGAAGAAGATTGGGCTTGAGTTTCCACCACTAGAAACCACCTACGTACCCCGGCGACCGGGTTCAAAGCCCACGTAGTTCTTACATCAGAAACACAACAATCACATCATCATCAGCATCAGCATCACAACAGAAAGAAAAGGATCAGAATTACCTCTTGCAGCCCTCCTCTAGCTCCTTGATTCGGGTTTCGCCTTACGCCTAGCTTCTTTCCGCACCTCAACTCTATCTTGGATCTCTTCTTGATTCTTCACTTGCTGCCTTGATTAGATGATGCTACCCACGAGATTTCTCCAGAGCTTCGCCTATAGAACTAATTCTGGGCTTGGAGAGGTAGAGTTTCTCCAAGCTTGAAAGCTTTTAGGAAGAGTATGTGTGTAATAATGCGTGTCCTTTGATGTGAAGGGGGAGGGTCCTATTTATAGTGTTCTGGGCTGCCTAGGGTCGTGGACCATCTTAATGATCAGAATAATGGCCGAAAATCTGGACCAAAAACGCGTAGAATCGAATCTCGGTCGAAAATCGGGGAGAAAACGCGTTCCAGTGCACCCATGACCGCCATGGCCGGCGGTCATCACGAGATGACAGCCATGTCATGGCGGTCATCCACACATGACCGCCTAGGCCCGGCGGTCATCTCGAGATGACCGCCCGCGCCTACGCGTTTTCACCGCAGTTTCCATTTTTGCTCCGGATTCTCCCCTAATTCCTCCCTGATTGATCTTACCGCGTAATCAACCCCTAGATTGCCCAGAATATTCTTTTTTCTTGATTACTACTCCCCCCAAACATCTCCCAATCAATTAATCACACATCCTCTTCCTATTTTAAGCCTAAATCATACCAAAAACACTCTTGCTATTTAAGGAATGATTTAATTCTGATCTCTCACGAAAATCAGAGTTAAATTTGCCTGCAAGCAAGGTGTTAGTGGGCTTGTACAACTCTGGAGAACATCTATATTCTACTAAATTGGGCTCTTATATCTATCTCCAACCCAAATTGGATTTCAATACATAAATAAGGCCCAAGCTCATAGAATGTAATACATTCTAGCAATCCGGTCCCTAATGTGACTTAGATCACTTCTTCGTACATGAGGAACCTAATTACTAAAACGTATAAATTTTCATGGGTCAAATTCGGGTGTTCACAGCCGTCTCCTGGAGACAACCATACGCTCTTTGAGACTGATGATGTTCGTCTTAAAGCGTTTCTTCGGCTGTTCTTCATCGGAGTCCGTAAAGGGATTAACACCACCAGTATAACTTAACTCCTGTGAATCAGAGATGGTTCTAGTTCTTAATGGTGAATCCATGATAGAGAGCATGTTGCTAAGTAGTAACTAAGAGTCGGTATTTATAAAGGAATGACCTGACGCGTAAGGGCATAAACAGGATTTCAAGTTGGAAAAAGGAGAACTCGATCAAGCGTGCATAAGAAGATTGCTACTAAAGGACCCATGGATCAGATGGATGAATTTCAGGGACGAAACTGTAACAGCCCCGGTAAAAATTAGTGTTTTTACCGGGACTGTGGAAGTCTTTTATATAGTAATTTACCTATGAATTTAATTTTGGGTAATTAATTCTAAGTAAATCGAGCATAGGATTCCGAAACCGAGTCGTGTCCCACGCTCGGGATTTTTCTGCGGATTTTATGGACCGAAGTTGGATTTTTCGGGTCTAGGAATCTTCAGAAAAGTCGGGTTTATCCTCGAGTTTACGGACCAGAAATAAAGATAAGTGGGTATAATGGATATTTTCTGGTCTAATCAGTGCATAGTACATCTGTATAGTGAAGATGCTTTTCCTGTGATCTGCTTTTTCCTGTGAGCATGTGAAGATGTCTCCTCATGTGATGCTCGTGATATACCTCGATATAACACCTTACCTGCTTTCTTCTCCTTCACCACCTCTTCACCATCTGCTCCTTCCCTGCCAGTTTCTTCAAACCAGATTAGAAAAAAAAATTAAAAAAAAACCATCCTCACCCGTCCATCTATCTCTCTCTCTCCTCCCCTTCCCCTTCCTTTTCTTCTTTCCCTTCTCCTCCTCACCGAACCGACCACTCACCACCACCATCGACCGTGCCGACCACCACCCTTCCGTCCTCTTCTTCTCCTTCCTCCTCCTGCCTTCGCTGCACCATCGCTGTCCCGAGGAGCCGCCGACGCCGCCTGCATCGCGCGACCCGACGAGGCGCGACGAGCCCGTCTCTCGCACTTCTCCTTCGCGTCGCGTCACCTCCGTCGCCTCCCCCGCCTGCAGGCCGCCTCGCTGCTGCCGCTCGTTCCCGTCGTGCCGATGCTTGCCGTCTGCGTGCAGGTGAGCCCGAGGTTGAAGATGACCCGGTTTGTGGGTCTGGGTCGCGGGTCGACCCGAGATGCAGATGGGTTTGGGTTGTGTGGTGTTGGGCTGAGTAGATGAGTTGGGCTTGGTTTGGGCTGTTTAGGAATGGGCTTGTTGGGCTGGCTATTGGAATTGTTGGGCTCGCTGCATGGGCTTTCTGGGCACTATGCAGTGGGCTAAACAGTACCAATCAGGCCCAGTCCGAGTTAATAAAATAAAATAATAATAGGTAATAAAAAAACAAAACCTGGAAATATATTTTTGAAAATTAATTATGGACTATGGAAAATATAACTAAGGAAATAATTGGTAATTTTTGAATATGGAAATATTTTGGAAACATAAGATAAAGGAGATAAGTAATTTTTATACAAGGAAAAATGTTTTGGAAAATATATACGTACATGACACCAGAAAATATATTCGGGAAAAATATGACCAAGGTATACCGGAATAATATCCGGGAGTTTATTTTGCCACCTAAAAAGAAATTGTAAATGATGATGATAACTGGGTTACCGGGATGCTTTATATTTTATCTTTTACGGTATAGCATCATTTGCATTTATGTGCATCTTATGTGTATATATGTGCTGTTGTTTGTTATATAGGAGTTGATACCGAACAGTTTGTTGAGGATCCTGCTGTGGAACCCGAAGAGGAGTTCCATAACTGTATCGGCTAAGGTGAGGATGGATAACCCTAAATATATGCCTGTATGCTCTGTTGGAAATGTTTGTTGCTTGATTGAACCGCTGAGTTGTGCTGGTATTTTTCCTTGGTTATTTGGTAATGACTTGGACTTGCTGGTATGATTTGACTTGTGATGTTGGACCATTGACTGTTGATAAGAGAATGGAATTGTGATGATGGTTAATTGTCATGTGGTAAGTAGTGGTACGACCGTAGGTTAGAGACTATTTTGTGGTGCCATTACCTAGTTGTTGTGATGGCATGTCTATGCCGGTTATTATTGGGGTGTCGTCCCCTGGTTTGGTTTGGTTATTGGGATGTCTATCCCGGGTTTGTTTAGGTATGGCACCCAGAATAGGTTGATATCCTGGTACGACCCTAGCTTATCCATGACGGGGCCCGGAAGATAAAAATTGGAATTTTAAATGTCTTTTAGCCTTGGTGCAGACTTAATTGTTGGTTGTTGTCTATTTACTTTCCTTGAGTATTACGGTGCCTATATATTTATGTTTATCCATGATTGTGCATATTTGTACCGGTGGGCACTTCGGACTCACCCCTCACCTGCGGGCTTTCATCCCGTAGGTTGAGTTTTTCGTAGTTCAGGTACGATGCTCGGACAACTGCTGTATTCTCTCCACCTGAACCCGGATCCATTCCCGCTGCATGTGCATATTATGAGTCTTCCGCTGCTGCTGTATAATTATGAGTCTTGATGGTGCTTGCTTGCTCCTTTCTCTGCTACTGATGATTGTATATATGTTGTGAGCTGTGTGCCTCATAATAATGGACCATATGGGTTACGGATGTTGTATTGTATTCCTGTTGTATAATTACGGTTGATGTACTGTTTTCCCCTATCAATAAGAGCAGTTTCGGCACGTGTCTACAGTGTGCGGTAAAGGGTTACTGTGCACGGTAAATACGGGTCGGGGCGCTTCAGAAATTCTTTTAAGGGGGGTAGACTGTAACAACCCGGGTAAAATTTTCGTGATTTTACTGAGTTGTTTTAACTTTTATGTTGGTAAATAAATTTTTATCACGGTTAATCGGGTAATTTTTATCACGGATTGCGGGACTCGGTTATTGTGATACTTGTGATTTGTGATATTTATGGTTTAACGGGGAGTACCCTAGGGTTAGCTAACCTGGCTACCAGGCACGGCCAATACTTATCATGTGACAAGGGCCCTAATAATAAAATTGGATAGTCAGTCGTCGAAAGTCAGTGAGTTTAGAGGACTAGCTTAATGGTGAGAGGTCAGTCGAATAGTAAAGACAGGTAAGTTGTCAGATTCTGATGCTATGTTGTGCTTGTTATACTTCTGTTGTTCTGTTTTGGCTTTGGTGTATTTACGGTTGCTTGTATACTGCAGTTTATTTGTTTATCGGTGAGACAGTGGTTGGTCTCACCCCTCACATAGTTCTTGCAGGTTAGGTCAGAAGTGCATTCCGGCGGCTGTAGCGTAACCTCAGACAGGACTCGGATCCAATAGCATGCATTGTGTCTTGCATAAGATGTTCCTGAATATCTAGAAAATGCTTCCGCTGTGCAGATATTAATGTCCCCGTATCGGGTGACGGGAATGTGAATTTATGTCTGTTTATCGATGTTACTATTATAGATTTTTACTTTCATCATATGATGGCCACGTGATGGCACTATTACTGTTTGACGGGTAAATACGGGTCGGGGTGTTTCATTTCAAGCCTTCAAATCAAGTTTCATAATAACAGTAACAATAAAAATTATAAAATAAATAAACATGGGCCTTTTATTAATTATCCCAATTAAAATTAAATAACCGAAAGTTAAATACAATGGGCCTTGTACGAGCCCAAGCAAAACGTAAATGAAATTGAAGCGAGAAATTAAATACCATGGGCCTTCTAATAGCCCAATCGGAAAAAATTAATGAAACGTAATTTAAATAAAAATATAAAATAAAAGCATAATATACGCTTACTCGATAAATCTTTCAGCAGTATTGGAACTATATATATAAATAATAAAAGTAGCAACAAGAAGAGTTTAGAAATAAGTACCTTAGTAGGTTAGAGACTCGTGCTGATAACGTGTTGTAAAAATGAAGGTGAAATGCACCTTGATGGTGGTAATATTAACTTGATGGTAATAATACACCTTTGTGATAATACACTTTTGATGGTAATTTTACAAATAGAGAAATAATATAATTACAACAATGATGAAGGGAGCTTAAAGGAGAGTGTGTAGGAATATGAAGAGAGTAAGATTATGATGGGAAATCAAAGGTAGAAATGTGATGAATGAATGGGGTATTTATAAGTGAAAATGGGAGGATAAAAACAAATAAATTAGGTTGGATAATATGTATAAAATCATATGAATTTAGGTAATGAAGATGAAGACAATGGGGGTGGTTAAGTAGATAGAAATATCCATGTGAAAATTAGGTGTATTGTAAAATATTTTACCGGGGGTAAATTTTGGTATGGTAAAATTCAGTTTTACGGATGGTAACAATGACATTCACCATTTATTTATAACACCTATTTTATTTTTTTGGCATTGTGTTTGTTTTTTTAGTTTCCTTGAATTATTTTTTTTCATGTTTTTATTTTTTGGGAATTGTGTTAGTTTTTTCAATTTTCCAAATTTATTCATTATTTTCCTGTTTTATTTTTTTTACAAATTTAGAAAATAATATTTTTTTAAAAAAATAGTATACTTATTCAAAATGTTATTGTAAAATATTTTAAATTTATACTAACCAAGTTTTTTTTTCAAAAAAAGTTTTATGTATATATTTTTAAAATAATTTAAAACCACACATTATTATAAAATAATTTAAAATTTATAAAAAATACAATTTTTTTTTAAATCAAGCCCGTGAAATCTACGGGTAGTGACTAGTGAACTAGTTTTCATTGGTGAGGAAATCTCGCTTTCCGGGACGGAACCGAACGTCAAGAACCAAAAGTCCACCTTGATAAAATAAACAGTAAAGCAGTGGTTAGTTAATTAATGAGCTTTGCCTGCCACGCCTAATTAACTTTTGATGCAATGAAAAGTAATGGGCCTAGCATTTTATATGAGCCTCCTTAGAGCCCAACCAGTGCCCAAGCCCGGGCTTGAGCATCAGAGGCCGTGTTTTAGATTTTTTCTTTTTCTTGATTAGTTATTAATAACTGAAATACTATTATTAGTTTTGTTAATATGGCTGCTTTAGTGTTTGTTTTTTTTAATGCTAACTCTTAGTTTTGTTTTATTAAAGGAATGTTAAGCAGTCTAATATTATACTCCTTGGATTTATAATCACGAATTACATTCTAATTTTTTTTTTTTGAGAATCAAATAAATTGGATTTCAAAACTTGGTTAGGGCAGGACCCTAACAAACTGGACAGCCAAGTTCAGGATACAAAATTTCGTACAAAAGTCTGTACAATAAGCAAAAGGATAAGCAAGAATACCCATTCTAAGATGTAAATTTTATGTTCCAAAAGTGGCAGAGTTGTTGTAACTCAGAGGATAGAGGCCGAGCTTTGAGATGAGTTAAGCGACGAGAAAGAAAAATAAGCGAAAAAAACATATCACGTAAACTCGTATGTTAGAATCTTTAAGATTCTATCAAAAGAGATGCCAAACAGTGCAATAATTAAGACAGCAAATTCTCCAGAAACCACTGCTACTGCAGCATATATAGACGATTCATTAGGATTAACGAAACATTAGAGCAATAGAAAGATATCATTTATTCAATGCACTTAAGACCTGCTAAACATTAAACTACTTATTGCGCAAGTCCTTAAAATAACCAGCAGGATTCTTCTCAAAAGCATCTCTGGAGATGCTAATGCCTTGTCCAGGAGCTTTCATGGTATTCCCATCAGTTGTTGAAGCCGACACAGAACTAGCTGCCTTGCCAGTCGTAGCCGAAGCCACATTGCTTGTTGGTTTCTTGTCGCCAGACATTTTCGCAGCTTCTTAGTTCTTGAAGTACTCTTACAGACTCTCCTAGTTAATTAAGTGCTCTAAAACTTCACCGGGTCTGTGACTGAAAACAACGAAGGGTGGTGTCATTATATAGTGCACATCGGAAGGTTCATTCATGGGGATGCATCTGATCACGTACGTTTTCTCTCCATAGAGTAATTATAGTTCTCTTGGAAATACACAAAAGTGATCTATTCTAGGTCAAATCCTGCGGGGGGGCTCTTAAATTTACTCTAACATTAGTTAGTGTAAAGGTGCTTCTAATCTCATTGGAACCAAAACCAACACTCTTCCACTTCGTGTATACGTATTTCCCCACCAGGCATTGCAGTAAATCACATTACAGCAAATATTGGAACTGTAAAAAGTCATTGGAATAATGAGAAGTAGGTGGGAATTGAATTAATTTAGCATTCCCATATGCAAGTTAGTAACTTCTTATCAGGTGAGTTGATAGGGATGGCAATGGGTCGGGTCCCCGCGGGGGAAGGTTCCCCACCCCCGTTTCAGAAATGTTCCCCCGTCCCCATCCTCATTCCCCGTTCGGGGAGAAAATTGCCCCCATCTCCGTTCCCCGCGGGGAATCAGATCCCCACGGGGACCCCATTCCCCAATTTGATAGATAAAAATTAGTAATATATATATATATTTTTTAAAGTAATCAAAGTTCACTTATAAACAAATTTAATTGTTTTGGCTTACATGATTCAAAATATAAGACAATAAAATTAAAAATTATTACTAGTTTAATTGTTTTGGCTTACATGATTCAAAATATAAGACAAGAAAATTAAAGATGGTTACTAGTTCATTGTCTCTACTGTTGATTACATACTAGAACACTAAAATAAAATCCAATTGTTGCATTCAACTAACTCAACAATTGCATCTCAAAAATTTTGTCTACTCCCCAATTCCAACTTATTGGTTAATCGGATAAAGACTCAAGGGTATTTTTGTATATTTGCTAATTTCGGGGTCCCCGTGGGTCGGGGGGAGCACTCCCCGCCCCCATTCCCCACGGGGCCAAAACGTCCCCTGTCCCCACCCTCGCAGGGGGAAAATTGCCCCCACCCCCGTTTCCCATTCGGGGATTCCCCGCGGATTCCCCGTTAACAGACACCCATTGCCATCCCTAGTTGATAAAGAGCCTGCTAGTAGGAGCCCTACTGGATCCTCCATTAAAACCTGTACAGGGCCCCAAGTCCGTGGTCAGCATCAAAACCATGTTTAAGATCATTTACTGCATGCTCCTGGAGCTCCAAAACTGTTTAAGAGCATGGACTGATTGCTCTCTTAACCCCATGTGGAATGCAGAAAATCTAAAAATAGCCTAAAATTTCTAGAAAATCTAAAAATTAGACTTCTGTACGTAGACTTTGGAACAGCGGCGGATACACACTGTAGTCACCGTAGGTAGGCAGGTGACTACAGTGGTATTTATAGAAACAAAATTAGCCTATTAATTTTTAGCCTAAAAAAGTTTAGTTTCTTTATTTTGCCTACACTGAATCTCCTTTAAAAAAATATTATCTTACAAATTATAGAAGTCCAAAAGATCTAGACATCTAATTAACTTATTTGATCCAATCAATCAAATCTAGAAATTAATCCTTTTTTGAAAACAGTAAGTTTTTTTTTATTAGAAACAAAATTTATTTTTTAAACAAATCTAATAACCGGCCTTTCCTCCACCCAACAATTCCCTTCTTTTTTTAGTTTCTTCTTTTTTCCATGTTTCAATCTTTCATAAATTATTTAGGTTCATCTGTTGCTATAATTATTCTCTTTTATTTTCTTTTTATTTTATTTTATTTTATAAATTATAATAAATAAATTTACGAAATATCGAATTTAATTTTCAATGTCTCTTATTATAGGTAAGTAGATTAAGATAGATAGGAAATTTTAATCTCTTTTAAATTGCGGTTAGAAATCAAATCTTACACTTAATGTAACTCATCTTGAGCACTCATTTAATTTCTAGGTTAAGTTTGCATTTATACTTTTTTAATGGTTTAGTTAAATATACCAAAAATTTCTGGATATCACGTAATGACCAAAAGTCATAATTTGAATTTTATGGGCTATGAATTATTAATTATAATACATATCTCGAGATGTATTGAAAATAAGCAAATTATCTACCATTTTAAAAAATATGTGAATACATAAGAAGCAATTACAGTATTTTTAATATTTTATAATATAATTTTGATATCTATTTATTGATTATGATGATTATTTACAGTTTAGTCTTTTGCCTACACTGAAAAATATTTCTGGATCCGTCACTGCTTTGGAAATTCCACTAGGAATATTGCAGATAGTGGTGATTAGTAGTTCTATTAAAGCGGTGAGGTCTGAACAAACGAAGGACTCGTTCACTCTCCCACATTAGCTTATCCCAATGTACGTACATTCCATTAGACCAAAATTTTGGTGTTTCACTTTTAGCGTGGCGTACGTTAAGGACCAATCTCGGAAATTTATATTACCTTCATCAATGACAGGCTAAGAGAAACAAGGGTTGTGTTTAGTAATCGGATTGCAAATTAACTTAGCATTTCGCTAGATTTATTTCTCTCACATTTTCGCACGCTTCCTTTATATCTTCAAAAGCTTGATTCTTAATGTGAATGAACGGCCCTATGTATCACAACAAAACAGCAATACAAACATTGACAAAAAAGGTTTCAAGAGAGGACAATAAAATTACTTTATTAAAATGAAATGAACCATGCAGTCTAAGCTCTTGGTGATCAACATTACATTTCCATTATTATACGTTACTCATAACAATAACCAAGAGTTCCAATAAAGCCAACCACATGCATCAGAACAAACTTATAACTAAAATCTACTTGAGCAAATGACAGGAATAGCTTGCAGGGTCTCTTTGAAAGTCATCCCTGTAAATGCGATAATTCCTTCCAGGAGCTTTCATTGTTCTTCTTCATCACTAGAAGGAGATTCCAACTACGCTTTTTTTGAGGTGAAGACAGATCCCAACATCGTCAGAGCAATACCGCCAACCATCAGAACACCGGCCACGGGAGCCGCAACAGCCGCTACACCCACTACATTCACTGCAGTCAGGGCAGTCGCTGCAGCTACACCCACTACATTCAAGGCACGGACAGCCACCTTGGCCGTTACAGATGCTTCCTCGTCTTTATCTACTGATTGAGTTCCTTTATCGCTGTCGCTTGAATTCATGGTGCTATAACCTTAAGTAGAGTCTAAATTGCTGCTTGTAATGATAAGAGGTAGGAGGAGAGGATGCTCTATATATAGTACAGTAAGGAAGGTAGGTAGACATTCGTTTATTCGTTTTCTCTCTAATCGACAGCCAATTGACCACAATTATCTCTTGAACTAGGTAATTAATTCTCTTGGAAATACACAATTTTTCATGTCAATTCCTACAACCGCTTATATTTACTCTTGAAGATTAGAAAACGTAAAGGTTCTTATGATCTCATTGGAACCGGAACCAATTAATTTTATCTTGAAACATCCTTCCACTTCCTGTTTACGTATTAGTAAATCGCAATAAAGCAAATATTGGAAGTGTAAAAGATCATTGGAAAACGGAGAAAGTAGGCGGAAGTCGATTTTATCTTAGCCCTTGCAAATTTCTGACCTTTTTATCGTGACTGTAAAAGATTATATTGGTACTACTACTAGCATGCACTACCCCTACACCCCGATTAATCTGAATTCGACACATGAATATGGTAGGCAGTCTCTCAATGGAGATTTTATGCACAAGGACTTAACCCTAGACCTTCTTTATATTAAAACTCCAAGTGCTTGCACCAAAGCGATATGTTAAAATTGCATAAATTAAAAAAAAAATTAAATCTTGAATTCTAATTTTAAAATTTTATAATTTATAAATTTGAGAATCCCTGTATGGAAGGAATGGATGGTAGTTCTCAAAGGTGAACGGTCCTGATTGTCGAGGTTTGGTACTCTTAGAAATGAGATGTTCTTTTTTTTGGGTACAGAAATGAGATGTTCTTTAGTCAGAGAAAGTATATTAATTGAATTTAGGTGAAGTATTTCTTAAATTACGTTCTTTGAGAAGTTTTTTTTTTTTTGTCGAAGTTCTTTGAGAAAAGTTACAAGCTCACATCTAAGCTTTGAAAGAATTGTCTAATACCATGCTACTAGTATATGCTTCAGTTCTGCTGTTAGAATTGCGAAGGAGAGTCGCTTTATATAGTTGTATCATGTATGGTACAGGTAGATAGAAGATTTAATAAAATAAATCTAGTTTCGAGGGTAGAACTAAAAGTCCACCTTGATAAAATAAACAGTGAACCACTGGTTAATTAATGAGCTTCGGCCTGCAACCGAATTGTATTGGGCCACATGGACCTGTTTGGCATTCATAGGGAGCCTCTTAAAAGCCCAACCACTGCCCAATCCCGGGCTTGAGGATTGGAAGCCGTTGGTTTATATAATAACTAAAATATTACTATTAATTTTGTTAACATGGTATTTCTATAAAAAAAAAAAAAACATGGTTGCTTTTAGTGTTTTTTTTCTTTTGTGAAACCTTTTAGTGCTTGTTTCATTTAAACGAATGTCAAGCAAACTAATATAATACATATTCTTAGACTTTCTAATCATGGATTACGTTCTAATTTTAACATGCTTAAGATCATTTACTCCTTGCTCCTAAGCACCAAAACTGTTTAAGACCATGGACTGCTTGCTCTCCCAACCCTATGGAATGCAGGGATAGTGCTACATCTGAAATTTTCCACAAAAACATTTTTACTGCGTGCTCTCTCAAGCTTGTTCAGGACTCATGATTGCTATAAACTTTTAAATTTGTCAAAAATTTTTAGAAAATCTAAATTCTAGATGTTTGTAAACTATGAAAAATAATGGAGGATAGCGGAGATTAGTAGTTCTATTAAAGAGGCGAGGTGTCTGGTAACTAGACCTGGCAATTCGTGTTGTCGTGTCGGGTTCGTGTCGGGTTGAACAGGTAATCGGGTTTCAAATCTTCAACCCGACCCGACCCATTTAATAATCGTGTCGTGTCGTGTGTAACCCGGTTATTATCGTGTCGGGTTCGGGTTGACCCGCGGGTTACCTATTAAGTCTAACAAGCCTAAAAATTAGTTTGAAATTTTTTTATTTTGCGCATTTTTTGAGCAAATAGGTATATAATTAGATTTTCTCATATATTAAAGAAAATTATAAATTGTAGAATCATAATATAATAATATTTTAAAGCATTTATAGAAATATTTTTGGATAATTTTAGTAACTTTAGCCTTAAATATTGAATAAGTCTTATATTAAATCAGTAAAATATCAATACCCTAAATATAATCGGGTCACAAACAGGTACCTATCGGGTTGGCGGGTCAACCCGCGACCTGACCTGCTAATTTTCGTGTCGTGTCGGGTCGACCCATTTAACTAAACGGGTTGAAAATCTCTGACCTATACCTGCTAATTTCGTGTCGGGTTCGTGTCGGGTTGTCGTGTCACTACCCGTTTTGCCAGGTCTACTGGTAACGAAGGATTATTTCACTCTCCCACATTAGCTTATCCCAGCGTAGGTAAGACCTATTCTTTCCTAGTGTTTTATTTTCAGCATGGCCTATACTTAGGTTCAATGTCGGAAACTTTATATTACTTTCAACAAAAAAATTTTAACCATTACCAAAAAAAATTTTAATGATTTTTGTCCTCATTTTCTAACCAAAGCAAAAAATCAAGGTACTCCGGAATGGCTGTAGGGCCATCTTTTCTGGTCAAATTAATTACATAGTTGCATTACAGTTCCAGAGAAATACACAGAAAATATTGATAAACAATGGTTAATGCTTTTATTAACACAACATGCACAACGAGTCAAAAAAAAATTAATTAAAGAATTATGCATTCAACATTTTTTTCATTCATGTGCCTGCTTGCTCATCTTTCTACTAAGCAAAGAATTAAGTTGTGACGTCCATTTCCCGCAGTCAATATTGGTCCACTTTATAAGAAAAAGATATATATTTCCTGTTCCTTCAAGAGATTGTAGGATAAATTTGAGAAGGCAAACAGTGCAATAATTAAGACATAAAATCCACCAGAAATCACTGCTACTGCAGTATAGATGATCCCATTAGCATTAAAGAAACATTACACCAATAGCAAGATTTCATTTATTCAATGCATTTCAGACTTGCAAAACATTAAACTACTTATTGCGCAAGTCCTTAAAATAACCAGCAGGATTCTTCTCAAAAGCATCCCTGGAGATGCTCAATGCTCATACCTTGTCCTCCAGGAGCTTTCATGGTATTCCCATCAGTTGTTGAAGCAGACCCAGAAGCTGGAGCACTGCCAGTCGTAGCCGAAGCCACATTGCTTGTTGGTTTCTTATCGCCAGACATTTTTGCACCTTCTTGGTTATTGAAGTGCTATTACAGTCTCCTAATTAGTAACTAAATGCTCTAAACTTCAATTTATCTGTGACACTAACCTTTTTGAATGGTGGTGTCATTATGTAGTGCAAGGCGGAAATTTCAGGGGATGCATCTGATCACTCTTTCTCTCAATAGAGTAATTAATTCTCCTGGAAATACACAAAAGTGATCTATTCTAGGTCAACTCCTACATGCAGGCTGTTAGATTTACTCTGACATTAGTTAATGTAATGGGGCTTCTATTCTCATTGGAACCAAAACCACCACTCATCCACTTCCTGTATACGCATTTCCCCATCACGCATTGGAGTAAATCGCCTTAAAAGCCCATTGGAAAAATGATAAGTAGGTGGAAATTGAATTAATTTAGCTTTCCCAAATGCAAGTCTGTGACTTTGTTATGAGGTGAGTCGATAAAGAGCCTACTAGTAGGAGCCCTACTATCCTCCCTACTGGATCCTCCTACTGGATCCTCCATAAAGCCTGTACAGAGCCCCAAGTCCGGGCTTGAGCATCAAAACCATGTTTAAGATCATTTAATTCATGCTCCTGAATACCAAAACTGCTTAAGACAATGGACTGAATGCTCTACCAACCCCATGGAATGCATGGATAGTGCTAATTCTGAAATTATCTACCAAAAAACATGTTTACTGCGTGCTCTCCCAAGCATGTTATTAAACTTTAAAATTTGCCTAAACTTTCTAGAAAATCTAAAAATTAGACTTTTGTAAACTTTTGAAATGCCTCTAGGAATAATGCAGATAGTGATGATTAGTACTTCCATTAAAGCGGTGAAATCTGAATTAACGAAGGACTCTTTCTTCACTCTCCCACATTAGCTTATCCCAATTCCAATGCACATAAAATCCATTTTTAGTGTGGCATACGCTAAGGTCCAGTCTCGGAAATTTATATGGCAGAATAAGAGAAACAAGGGTTGTGTTTAGTAATCGGATTGCAGCTTAACATTTCGCTAGATGTATTTTTCACACATTTTCGCATGCTTCCTTGTATCGTCAATAGCATGATTCTTAACGTGAATGAACAGTGCACTGCTCTCTGTATCACAACGAGAGAGCGATTCAAACATTGACAAAGAAGTTTCAAGGGAGGACAAGAAGAAAAGACAACAAAATGACTTCATTAAAATGAAATGAACCATGCAGTCTAACTCTTGGTGATCTCCATTACATTTCCATTATTACACGTTACTTATAACAATAACTAAGGCCAACCACCACTACAAGAAAAATGGAAGATAGCTACGGTTTTTTATTCACATAGCTATGTTTATATTTATAGCTATATTAAGGGCTACGTAATTTAAACTGTAGGGCCTTGTGTAGGTAAGTGGCTATGTAGCCAACTACTTAGCCACACTTATTGAACAGTAGCCATTAACAAAAATTAACTACACTTTCCAATTGTGTAGTCATTTCATATTTTAAATAATTTGCTACACAATTAAAGCTGTAGCCAACATGAATGTTATGTCCCCAGATTTCTATTGTTTTTTTGGTTTTTTTTCATTGTGTTTTTGTAGAATTGATATACAAGGTGTTGAGAGAATTTTCTAATGATTCATTGACATAGAGCATCCCTATATATACAAATATACAGGGTATAATAAAGGAAAGGTAGTTACATCATAGTAATTATAGGGATTTTCACAATTAACACTGTATACTGTTTACGTAAATCAAGTCGTAAATCATGTTTGATTCCGTCAATCAAACGTCAATCATGCCAACACTCCCCCTCAAGTTGGCGCATAGATGTTTATCATGTCCAACTTGTCAATTATAGAATGGAACATCTTTCCTGAAACTGCCTTCGTCAATACATCTGCTAATTGATCTTCGGATTTGACAAAAGGAAAACTGATAACTTTGTCATCCAATTTCTCTTTGATAAAATGACGATCAACTTCGACATGCTTGGTGCGATCATGTTGTACAGGATTGTGTGCAATCTCAATAGCAGCCTTATTATCACAATGCAACTTCATAGGTTCAGTGTACGTCACCCCTAAATCCCTTAGAATACTTTTGATCCATAATAAAAACACAGACACTATGAGCCATGCCTCGAAATTCAGCTTCTGCACTGGATCTTGCAACAACCTTTTGTTTCTTGCTTCTCCATGTGACTAAATTTCCATGTACGAAAGTGAAGTACCCTAAAGTGGACCTTCTAGTTGTCTGGTCACCAGCCCAATCAGAATCAGTGTAGCCTTCAACCCTTGGTTTGCCATCCTTTGTAAAAAGTAATCCTTTCCCTGGCGAGCTTTTCAAGTACCGCAGGATTCTATAAACAGCATCCATATGTTCCACACTTGGTGTACTCAAAAATTGGCTCACAACACTTACTGCATATGCAATATCTGGCCTCGTATGTGACAAATAAATCAACTTGCCAACCAAATGTTGATACTGACCTTTATTCGTTGGCACTTGGTCTGGAAAAATTCCAAACTTGTGATTCATCTCAATAGGTGTTTTTGCTGGTTTGCAAGAAAGCATACCGGTTTCCTTAAGAAGATCTAGCACATACTTCTATTGAGAGAGAGATATCCTATGCTTAGATCTGGCTACTTCAATTCCCAGAAAATACTTAAGTTGCCCCAAGTCTTTCATCTCAAACTTGGCGGCTAAGTACTTCTTCAAAGCTGCTATTTCATTGGGATCATCTCCTGTCAAAACCATATCATCAACATATACAATCAAAGCTGTCACCTTACCCTCATTTTGCTTTATGAATAGGGTATGATCTGAGTTACTCTGTCTGTAACTAAACTCCTTCATGGTGGTTGATAGTCTCCCAAACCAAGCTCTTGGCGACTGCTTTAAACCATATAACGATCTCTTCAGCTTGCAAACTACATTTTTTCTACTAAGATTCTGCTGGACTCCAGGTGGTAGCTCCATATAGACTTCTTCCTCTAGATCACCATTAAGGAATGCATTCTTGACATCAAACTGATGTAGAGGCCAATCTCGTTTCGCTGCAATAGAAATGAGTATGCGAATTATGTTGATCTTTGCTACTGGAGCAAAGGTTTCTTGATAGTCCACCCCATATCGTTGGGTATATCCTTTCGTTACAAGTCTTGCTTTGAATCTGTCAATGCTTCCATCTGCTTTGAGTTTTATTGTGAACACTTGTAACACCCTGGTTTTTTCGTTTTAGAGTTGATAAAAGAAAATTCTGGATTGCGGTAATGGAAATAAAAATTAATTTATTTTCCCATTGGATTTATTTATTTTAAGCGGTAATATGTCATCTTTGAGCTTCGTCGGACCCAAACCGCATTTCGGAACGAAACACGACGCCTATCGTAGTTTTAATCTAAACTACGTCGTTTTGGGGTTTTAAAAAAAAAAAAGAGGAGTAGGTCAACTGAGGCAGGTTGACCGCGCCAAGCCAACGACCCGTCGTTGGCTGGCGGGTCAGAACCTAGCCCCAGCACCTCCTTCCCATTTCTTTTCTTTCTCCCTTCCTCGTTCTTCCCCTATTTTCTTTTCTCCTCCTTTTCTTCATTTCTCTTTTCTCTCTTATTTCCGTTACTCCTCCACTTAGCCGTCACTCCCAACGGTCTTGCTCCCCACCATCTCCCTTCTCTCTCTTTCCTCATCTTTTTCTTCCTTTCATCTCCTTCTGATCGACTCCCCGAAACTGTCACTCCTTCCCTTCTCTCTCTTTCTCTTCTTCTCTCTTCCTCTCATCTCCTTCTTCCACAATTTCCTCCCCGGCCGTCATTTGCCCTTCCCTCAGGTCGCCGTCGCCGCCACCACGGGTTGTAGAGGGGACCGAGAGGAGACCAGACCGTGTGCGACGAGTGGCACTGCGAGTGGACGGGAATCGCTCCTGTCTTCCTCGCGTTGCCGGTAAGTCTGACCCCTCCTTAGATTTCTCTTCTCCTCCATCTCGGCTTATGGGTTGATGTTGTTGTTGTTCTTTGTTTTTTTTTTTTCCTGTGTTGGTGTCGACTGGGTTTCGGGGTGGATGGTGCGTATTTGTTGGCTCGATGGGTGCGATGGTGTTCGTTGGTGGCCGATGTGCTGTGTGCGTGTTTCTCCGGCAGCGTGCCGACGAGTTCGGGGCTGTGTGGATCCAAATCCGGCTCCTGCAAAGTCGCCTAGTTCCGGGTAAGGATTTAATACCTCGGCCCTTTTTCTTGTTTTGATTCTTTTGAGATGCCGCGGGAGTTGTGTGGACGAATTGGATTCTTTTGGAAGTAGTATGTGGGTTGGATGAGAATGGTTTGACTGTTCTGTTAATGGCAGTTAACTGTTGATTCGTTTTTGGGCTCCGGCGAATATTCCGGCGAGGTTGACCGGAATCCGACGAGCACGCACTATTCCGGCGAGGCCTCGGGAATTTTCCGGCGAAGGCTCGGGTTCTGCCCAGCGGATTGTATATCTCGTTTTTACGAGTGTTGGATGGTATTATCCTTGTTTTGTCTCGGTTATACCATGTATTTAAATTTTGGAATTTTATTTATCGAAATACATTGATATTTATATATTTAGTGGATTGCGGTTTACCGAGAGCGGAGAATTAGAGTGTGTGGCCGGAAGAACTTACCGACACGTAGAGAATTTAGGCCGGTTAACCTTGGGCTCGGAATGGCGTTAGGACGGTTTTTTAGGAAAAACCGAGCCCAGGCCCAATAACCTCAATTTGAAGCTTAGGATGTTTAATTGGACTTAAAGCTACGGACTTAGGACCTAATCACAGATAATTAAATTCACGGACATTAAGAACGGGCTCGAAGCCCAATTTCATAATCGGTAAAATATGGACTTAAGGAAGTGGGCCCTCGGCCTGGAATTTGTGATTAAGGATTTAGTGGGCTTTAAGCCGAGAACCGTTAATGAACTTAAATCGATGAACCTTAGATCCCTAATCATTGGAGTTATGGAAGGAAAAATATCCTTTTTGGACTTAGACCCGGAAATCTTATAATCGGATAGTTAGGGTCGGGAGTTACTCGATTAGAGCATACCTTAGCATACATACACGTTTTTACTCCTAAATGGGTTTAGTGATTATATCATGTACCGGTATTCAGGCACGGGAGATACCTCGGGAGCTGTAGACTCAGATCAGGGAGAAGTCATAATCTGCATTTTTGAGGTGACATTACTAGTCTTTTTATATATGTTTTGTGAATGCATGTTGGTGTGGTTTGTTTGTTTACTTGCCTTGTTTGCTACATGCGATGATTGGAATTGTATACCTGCTTGTTCTCACATGCCTAATTTCTATATGAAACACTGCTATGAAATATAACATGTAATATGCTTTGGTGATAGTGTGTAGTTATGGGCCGAAGGCCCGGTTGAAACAGGG
>JAKUCV010007347.1:63405-160786 GCA_028386065.3 Turnera subulata
TTACGCATTGAGCTGGTGGCAAGGACTTGTTATGGACCTACCTAGACCAGTGGTGATGCCATGGGCAGACTTCAAAGATAAATTCTACAAGGAGTTTCTTACCATTGGTTTCTTGGAAGACCAGAAGAAGCAGTTTCTTGAGGTGAGACAGGGACCCGATGAGTCGGTTTCTGCATTCAGGATCCGATTCAGTATTCTTCTCTCTTACGCCAAGGAGTTTGTGCCCGATGAAGTGACACAATGTAGGCGATTTGTAGACGCTCTACGCCGCGAGTTGGCGATCGTAGTGGCTGGTGGGAGACACCGGACTTGGGAAGCTATTTGTGAGGCCGCTTTTGATGCTGAGAGGATTCAGTTGATCGGGCAGGAGGCCCGGCCAACCGAGCGGGAGAGACAGTCAACAATGCCGGGACAGAAAAAGCAACATTTTGGTTCGGGTAATACAAGTTACATGAGTCGGCAGGGTTCTTCCTACCAAGGTTCGAAGAAGTCCCGAGGACAGAAGTATCAGGGTGGACCGGGCAAGTCTTCGGGAGTAAAGCCTTATCAGTCTGGATCTCAGAGGCGGGGCCCTTGGACTAGACCTCCTATTATATTTTGGTATTGCGGGAAGCAGGGACACCACCAGTCAGAGTGTTACACGAGGATTCGTGATAGTGGAGGTAGTGGGTCCAGTATACCGTACAGAACTCCGTAGCTAATGGTACAGGTTCTTCTGCTCCAAACAAGAGTGTTGGACACCAGGGAGGAAGTCGTGGGAGTTCTGGAGCCCCGGGCCGTGGAGGTGCTGATCGATCTGTGGCAACTCCCAGGGTGTACTCTATCACTCGAGAGGAAGCTGCGGACGCTCCAAAAGAATGAGATGTCTCGAGTGGATTCACTTTACTTTGTTTTGTTGATTTTCTTCTATTATTATCGTTATTATGTAAGACTTCGAGGACGAATTATTAATAAAAATGGAATATTGTCAACGTTTGTTTTGGAACATTCACATAAGTGGAAATTTATACCATAATTAAGCAGAAATATAAATATTATTAAAACTAACAATAATATTACAAAGGGGAAACATTACATTGATCTTGATATTTTATATTTTATAAAAAGGGAAATATTACAACGATTTTGATGGAAAATACATCTAACGGTTCGGAACGACATTGACACGGAAGCTGTTGGGATCACTGTTGACGTTGACCGTGACTCTGTCGCTCCACGAGAGCCACATGCCGCCTCTGTCGCGCTGGCCAGGAATCTCGAACCGGTTAGCTTGAGGGAATCGGAGAGGGATGAGACCGTGATCGTCCCGAGGTTGCCATTGCGTCTCCGTCAGAAGAACCATATTCGGTTTGTACTGGTTCTTCAAGTCCCTCAGCGTACGTGAGAACTCTTGAGCGCGCCTTGCAACTCCTCTACAGTTCCACACCAGCAGCCGTACCTTTGGCCAATTTGGAGGTAAGAGCGTCATTCTGGGTATGCTCTGAGCCGTCATCGAGAGCTGGTAATAGGCGCCTTGCTCCACAGTCTGGCAAGTGGACTCTAGGTTGAACTCCTGAAGCCTGTCGGAGATGAAGAACATCACGGAGTTTGCCGATCCGTAGTAGGATGTCTTCAGAGTGCCGCGATCCTCCATGAAGAACACCTCTTCCATTGGAGTGACAAAGAACCGCGATGAGTAGAGCTCGTCGACGAAGACCAGTCGGGGCATCCTGCCGAGCTCGTTCGGTAGTTCTTCGGCACGTTCATTGACCATGCTGTAGGTCAGTCGGTTCCTTCTACCAAGGTTGGCACCTTCGACAAAGAAAACTGATGATGGGGCAGGCATGGTGTTCTGGATATGTGGGTGTTTAGTTTTTCTTAAGTTTTGAGGATTCTTTGTCTGGGCGTGTGGCTGCTTTAAAAACGAGTTTGATGACTTACCCCTCATCCTACCGTCTTTTATAACCTTAGGAGGAGCGTGTTTATTACGTTCGAATTTCAAGTGTCTGCGTTTTGAAATTTTACCGTTGCCTCATTCATTGCTTCGACACGCTATGTGTTTGTTGTTCGGGCAATAAATGCCAGAGGCTATCAGTCCTTCTCTACCTTACAATTTTCAATTTCCTGGGCTACCTCATTTTAGTCTCCTTAAGACTTGTTCCTACATCCTTTGTCACATGCACTCGTGACCGTTGTGGCTAGACCGTGGGGACCACACCTCGAGTAGAGTGCGTGTGCGACAAGCTTACAGCTGTTCAGACAGCGCGGAGAGGTGCGAGATGAGACAGACGTTTTTGGCTCATACGGACAATTGTGGACAAGTGGGTAACGTGTCTTTCGAGGGACACAGGACGCTCCCGTGATCATCGCCTTGCCAGTTAACGGGTATCTTTTTCACGAGGCTAACAGACGTCACCGTTAACTGTGTACGATACGTTTTCGGGATCGAGGATGTTCACGATCGGTCTAGGGCGCCGAATATGGAAACTTGCTTTGTTATAATCTCTTAATGTTTTGACTTTATTAAACGAGTTTTAGTTCGTTTATAATTTCCTTATGATTAATTTCATACCTTTATTGCTGGTTTTTAATCTGTTTAACACGAGATTTCGCAACAGTAAGGTTTCGATTTAAGAAGAAAGCTCACTTTATTGATTTCTTAACATGGTACAACAAAAGAGAAGCACTTTACGGAGTTACATGATTTTTCAGATCTGTTACAAGTTTCTGTATATTCGCGACCTGAGAAGAGAGTCCCATACAGGCCAGTTCAATTTGCATCACTGCAGTGTGGACCTTCTTCAGTGAAGTGTCCAGTTGCTTCATTATCTGCAGAGGTGTGCTGGACTCAGCTGCTGCCTTGCCTTTCCTATCTTTTGCAGAAGGCCCTTTCTTGCTTACACGCTTCTTTCGCCGTCTTGGGGGAATCACCATATGCTCCTTTAGGCCGATGATGTTGGTTTTGAACTGCTTCGTAGGAGGTTCTTCGTCAGAGCTTGTCGGGAAAGCTCTACCATCGATGTAACTGTTATCCTCTGAGTCAGAAGTAGTACGGGATCTTAGTGGTGAATCCATAGTTGGGAGTGAGTTCTCTGTTCGGAGGTTCGGTTTATATAAGCGGAGGAGATATCGCTTAAGGGTATAAGCGGAATCTCGCGATGAGTTTGAACACCTGGTAGAAAATACCAGAAACTTATCGTGGTAGGACCTACGGATTTGACGATTGAATTTCAAGGACGAAATTCTTTTTAAGGTGGGTAGAACTGTAACACCCGGGTTTTTTCGTTTTAGAGTTGATAAAAGAAAATTCTGGATTGCGATAATGGAAATAAAAATTAATTTATTTTCCCATTGGATTTATTTATTTTAAGCGGTAATATGTCATCTTTGAGCTTCGTCAGACCCAAACCGCGTTTCGGAACGAAACATGACGCCTATTGTAGTTTTAATCTAAACTACATCGTTTTGGGGTTTTAAAAAAAAAAAAAGAGGAGTAGGTCAACTGAGGTAGGTTGACCGCGCCAAGCCAACGACCCGTCGTTGGCTGGCGGGTCAGAACCTAGCCCCAGCACCTCTTTCCCATTTCTTTTCTTTCTCCCTTCCTCGTTCTTCCCCTGTTTTCTTTTCTCCTCCTTTTCTTCATTTCTCTTTTCTCTCTTATTTCCGTTACTCCTCCACTTAGCCGTCACTCCCAACGGTCTTGCTCCCCACCATCTCCCTTCTCTCTCTTTCCTCATCTTTTTCTTCCTTTCATCTCCTTCGGATCGACTCCCCGAAACTGTCACTCCTTCCCTTCTCTCTCTTTCTCTTCTTCTCTCTTCCTCTCATCTCCTTCTTCCACAATTTCCTCCCCGGCCGTCATTTGCCCTTCCCTCAAGTCGCCGTCGCCGCCACCACGGGTTGTAGAGGGGACCGAGAGGAGACCAGACCGTGTGCGACGAGGGGCACTGCGAGTGGACGGGAATCGCTCCTGTCTTCCTCGCGTTGCCGGTAAGTCTGACCCCTCCTTAGATTTCTCTTCTCCTCCATCTCGGCTTATGGGTTGATGTTGTTGTTGTTCTTTATTTTTTTTTCCCCTGTGTTGGTGTCGACTGGGTTTCGGGGTGGATGGTGCGTATTTGTTGGCTCGATGGGTGCGATGGTGTTCGTTGGTGGCCGATGTGCTGTGTGCGTGTTTCTCCGGCAGCGTGCCGACGAGTTCGGGGCTGTGTGGATCCAAATCCGGCTCCTGCAAAGTCGCCTAGTTCCGGGTAAGGATTTAATACCTCGGCCCTTTTTCTTGTTTTGATTCTTTTGAGATGCCGCGGGAGTTGTGTGGACGAATTGGATTCTTTTGGAAGTAGTATGTGGGTTGGATGAGAATGGTTTGACTGTTCTGTTAATGGCAGTTAACTGTTGATTCGTTTTTGGGCTCCGGCGAATATTCCGGCAAGGTTGACCGGAATCCGGCGAGCACGCACTATTCCGACGAGGCCTCGGGAATTTTCCAGCGAAGGCTCGGGTTCTGCCCAGCGGATTGTATATCTCGTTTTTACGAGTGTTGGATGGTATTATCCTTGTTTTGTCTCGGTTATACCATATATTTAAATTTTGGAATTTTATTTATCGAAATACATTGATATTTATATATTTAGTGGATTGCGGTTTACCGAGAGCGGAGAATTAGAGTGTGTGGCCGGGAGAACTTACCGACACGTAGAGAATTTAGGCCGGTTAACCTTGGGCTCGGAATGGCGTTAGGACGGTTTTTTAGGAAAAACCGAGCCCAGGCCCAATAACCTCAATTTGAAGCTTAGGATGTTTAATTGGACTTAAAGCTACGGACTTAGGACCTAATCACAGATAATTAAATTCACGGACATTAAGAACGGGCTCGAAGCCCAATTTCATAATCGGTAAAATATGGACTTAAGGAAGTGGGCCCTCGGCCTGGAATTTGTGATTAAGGATTTAGTGGGCTTTAAGCCCGAGAACCGTTAATGAACTTAAATCGATGAACCTTAGATCCCTAATCATTGGAGTTATGGAAGGAAAAATATCCTTTTTGGACTTAGACCCGGAAATCTTATAATCGGATAGTTAGGGTCGGGAGTTACTCGATTAGAGCATACCTTAGCATACATACACGTTTTTACTCCTAAATGGGTTTAGTGATTATATCATGTACCGGTATTCAGGCACGGGAGATACCTCGGGAGCTGTAGACTCAGATCAGGGAGAAGTCATAATCTGCATTTTTGAGGTGACATTACGAGTCTTTTTATATATGTTTTGTGAATGCATGTTGGTGTGGTTTGTTTGTTTACTTGCCTTGTTTGCTACATGCGATGATTGGAATTGTATACCTGCTTGTTCTCACATGCCTAATTTCTATATGAAACACTGCTATGGAATATAACATGTAATATGCTTTGGTGATAGTGTGTAGTTATGGGCCGAAGGCCCGGTTGAAACAGGGGCACATACAATTCACACATCCCTGAAAGACATAATGTATTTCAAAGGAAGTATCAAAAATATAATTAAAAAGGTAAAATACTAAATTCTACTGTGTATCGGTTGGTAGCCCCGAGGGAGGGTTGGGTACCCTACTGATCTGATCAGATGCGCTACCGAGACTTGACTCACAGTAGAGGGCCCATAATAATACAAATAATAAATGTAACAATAAAATAACGCATTGAACCTATCTAATCAGAACAATAATACAACAAGATGTTTATGTGTTGGTGTGTGATTCCGATTTGCTTGTATGCTGTACTTGTGCTCGTGAGCTACTCACCCTACGAGCATGACTTCACTTTCATGTATATTTAGACTTTTAATGTTCACTGAGTATGCGACTCACATAATCGCCACCGTTGTTTTACAGACTTTAGTTAGCGTGCTGTCCCACTTATACTATCGACTCGGAGTTCAGACACAGACACTTCAGCAGGTAGATGTGCATCATCTCTCGGTGGGATCCATAGGGCCATATGCATGTTACTTTCTACTTTGATTTTTATTCATTACTTTCATCTTCCGCTGCATGAGAAATAATTCGAGATGTCATAAATGTTTTACCTCTATATCGGCGGTTTGCCGGAGCTTAATTTTGTGATATTATTTCGGCGTGATGCCGTGGTGGCTTACGACTTGATAAGCCGGTTGATCTCATTTATTTTTATGACATCTCATTGTTAATAAATTTGTATGGAAAATGTTTGTATGTTGAGGCATCGGTATTCGTATCCCAGGGTTTCAGGAGTATTTTGATTATTCTCTTTCATTTAAATATTTTATTTTATTAAATTAGGATACGGGCCTCCACAACACCCATTTGCACCCAACTGTTTTCATGCCTTCAGGTAACTGTACAAGATCCCATGTATTGTTCTTTTAGAGTGCCTCCATTTCTTCATTCATTGCTTTCTTCCACCTGGGATCTGTTAAAACTTCCTGCACACTACTAGGAATAGATACAGTAGATAATTGACTGATGGTGAGTGCATGAGATTTAGATAGCCTATGATGAGACACATAATTGCTAATTGGGTATTTAACTTTGGCTTTCAAGTCTGGGTCATAGTGTTTTATTGGGATTCCTCTATTTCCTCTTCCAGGATATCTTGATTCGAGTTCATAAGGTGAGGGATTAGATGTTACCTATTGTGACATGTCTTGAGAAGACTCATTGGTTGGTGGTATAGGCGGAGGCAATTGTACTGTTGTGGGACCTAGATCTTCTCCCCCTGGAACTGGCTCTGGTGATCCATCTTGCACAAATGGTGCTACCTCGCCATCTTTGGGAAAATCTGGCACTACTTGTGCTATTTGCTCCTCATCTACATTATGGTCTCTTTGTGGAACATCTAGCAAGATTGGTTCTGGGACATCTAGCGCACCTAGCATGATTGGTGCTACTCCACTGTGTGGCATTCCATTCTCTTCATCAGTACTCTCCCCCTGAAGAGAATGTTCCTGAACTCCAGGAGAATAAAATGGTGTAGACTCATAGAAAGTGACATCTAAGGTTATATGAATTTTTTCAGGTATAAGGATCATAACAACGATAACCCTTCTGGGTATCAGAATATCCAACAAAGATACACCTTTTGGCACAAGGATCAAGTTTCGTGCGTAGTGGTTTGGGGATGTGAACATATGCTATGCAACCAAAGACACGTGGTTCCAGGTTTGGGAAATGGGGAATGGAAAGAAGAGTGCACAATTTTTGTAATGGGGTTTGGAAGTTTAGGACTCGGGAAGGTGTACGATTGATGATATACGCAGCGGATTTAAGAGCTTCTCCGCAATAGTGGCGTGGCATATTCATCCCAAAAAGTGATGCCCGGACTACTTCCATTAACTGTCTATTTTTTCGTTCTGCTAGACCATTTTGTTGTGGGGTGTAGGTGCAAGAGGTCTGATGACGTATCCCATGTTGTTTCAAGAAATTTTCTAAGACAGTGTCAACAAATTTAGTGCCATTGTCAGATTGCAAAATACAAATTTGTTTTTGATATTGTGTACCTGCCATCTTATAAAATTCTTGAAAAACAGGAAAAACATCATTTTTCTTATAAAGAAGGGAAACCCAGGTCATACGAGTGCATTCATCAATGAAAGTGGCAAAGTATTTAGCTTTAGAGATTGTAGGAATTTTTGCAGGACCCCAAATATCAGTATGGATAACAGAAAAAAGTTCAATACTTTTATTGAAACTAGGCAAATAAGACACTCGATGACTCTTGGCTAACTCACCAGTTTCACAGTGGAAATCAGACTCGTTGAAAGTAGTGAAGAGATGGGTTTGTAACCTTTTAAGGTAACCAAAAGAGAGATGTCCCAATCTACGATGCCACAACCAAATTCGATCTTTTGCCTCCTCCTCACTCCGAGTACTGTATACCTGGCCAATTTTTGTCCTGCCAGTGTAAGTAAGATCTAGGTAGTACAATTTGCCTTGCCTAAAACCATAACCAAGAATCTTTCTCGTCCGAATATCCTGAAAAACACAGTACGTGGGCCAAAAAATGACAGTACAAGATAAGGTGGAGGTAAGTTGACTGAAAGACAAGAGATTATATTCAAGGGAAGGAACAACTAACTTAAATTCGCCATACAACTAACTTAAATTCGCCATATTGTGGGGGTTTGGATTAATGGACGATTGTCCGCCATATTGTTTGAGATTCAGAAGTCTGGTATATTTGGTGCTAAAACCAGACCTTAAAAAAAAACATGAAGAAAGAAAAAAGAAAAAAAACAGGTAACTAAACCTGCTCCGCTACCATGTAGAATTGATAAACAAGGTGTTGTGAGAATTTTTTGATGATTCATTGACATAGGGCATCCCTATATATACAAATGTACAGGGTATAATAAAGGAAAGGTAATTACATCATAGTAATTTCGACAAAAAAAAAATACATCATAGTAATTATAAGGATTTTCACAATTAATACGGATTACACTGTTTACGTAAATCAAGTCGTAAATCATGCTTGATTCCGTCAATCAAGCGTCAATCATGCCACCAGTTTTTCTTATAATCCCTAATTGAATTAATTAATTTTTTAAAGTATATCCAAAACTGAATTCCACAAAACATAGAATCACGAGTAAATATATAGTAATTCATCAAGTCTGATACATGTTTCAGAACTGAATACAACCCAATCGGCGAATTTAAGTTAACAAAAACAATTGATGGTAATAATGGTTCAAAAAAATTGACGGTAATAGCAATACAATTAAAAAACGATAATACAAATAATTGTAAACTCATAGGAGAGGTGATGGGAGTGGCCGGCGATGGCATCTTTCAGATTCCGGCGATGTCTCTTTGCTCCGGCACTGGCTTGATTTACTAGATCTGAGACTTCAATGAGTGAGGATCCCGGTAACGATAGCTGGAGGGAGAGGGACCGGATTAGAACTAGCCGGAGTGGGAAACAGATGTTGGCCATGGGGGTGTTTTGCCTTGCATGCTCCTCCCACCAAAACGCAAAATAACTTGAGCCATCAAGATTTTCCTAATTCCTCTAGATCTTCCTTTGCTTCATGGAGACCACCGACCTTCAAAAGTTTCTCTGGAAAAAATTAATTCTCTCTAACTATGAAATAGAGAAAAGCGTGAGAGAGATAAAAAAAAAAAAAAAGAAAGAAAGAAAGGAGAAGATGAAACAGAGAAGAAAGGACAACAAAATGACTTCATTAAACTAAAATGAACCATGCAGTCTAAGTCTTGGTGATCTCCATTACATTTCCATTATTACACGTTACTTATAACAATAACTAAGAGATAAAGCCAACCACATGCATCAGAACAGACTTATAACTATAATCTACTTGCGCAAATCACGGAAATAGCTTGCCGGGTCTCTTTGAAAGTCATCCCTGTAAATGCGATGGTTCCTTCCGGGAGCTTTCATCGTTTTCCTTTCATCACTAGGAAGAGATCCCAATTTCGACAAGAGAGCAATACCGCCAACAACCAAAACACCTGCGGCTACAGCACCGGCAACCACCTTGGCCGTTTCACCATATGCTTCATCCTCTTTGTCTACTGTTCGAGTTCCAGTCTTGCTCTCGCTTGAACCCATGGTGCCCCAACCTTTAAGCTTATACAACCTCAAGCACTGTCTAGCTAGGTTATTGCTTGAGATGATAAGATGTGGGGGAGAGGATGCTATATATAGTATAGTATGGAAGGTAGGCAGACATTTGTTTATTCGTTTTCTTTCTAATCGACAATCGATTAATTGACCACATTAATGTTAGGCGTGGGTTTCCTCCACATGTGTGGAGCCCACTGCCTGTTGAACAAATAAAGATAAAGTCAGCAAGTTAGGTACCGACATTGCTTTTGACAAGAAGGAAATGGAGAAAATCAGGAAAATTAGGCATCGAAATGTAGCAAATGCTGAAAAAAAAAAAAAGAGTGTGAGAGAGTGAGATAGTACAGTGAAAAAAAAATAAAAAGTGAAGGAGAAAGAGAGAGAAAAAAGAGGGAGGGAGGAAAAATTAGTCCTCTAAATTTAGGAAGTGACAAAATAGTCTTTCTAAATTTAAAAAGTAATAAAATAGTCCCTCTTAATTAGGGAGTGATAAAATAATGAAGAAAATACTTTTAGGGTATTTTTGGGAAATACTGTTTGTGGGACACTATTTTGGGTAGAACTTCAGATTTTATTTTACCCCTAAATGTTTTAAGGAAGTCTCTCTTTGTAAGCCTACTATTTTTATAGTGGAAGGGTTTCTGCGGGATTGAGCTTGTGGACAATAGCCCAAAAGTTTTGGGTGAAACACGTTAAATTTTTGTGTGCCATTTATTTTCCTGTTGATCATTATTCCGCAAGATAATGCCACTGGGACCAACAACTGGTAGAGGAGCAAGACCTATTCCAATACAAATACTCTATCCACACATACAGTACTATTCACACTGTTTATTTTGTATGGTCCTGTTCATATATACGACACTGTTCACCGTATTTATATTGTTCATCTGTACGGGTACTATTCACCGCCAGGAATTTTTCTAGACCAAAAGAGTCAGTTAAAATTCTGGTCTAGATGGAGGCGAAGATAAATAAGATGATCACTCTTGATTGCACAAATTACCACTTATGGAGAAACAAGATGAAGGATCTCCTATTCGTGACGAAGATGCATTTACCGGTGTTCAGTACGGTAAAGCCTGATAACAAATCAGATGAAGAGTGGGAATTTGAGCATAATCAGGCATGCGGCTACATACGGCAATTTGTTGAAAATAATATCTATAACCACATCTCTAGCATTGAGCATGCGAGAACTCTGTGGGAGAAGCTCGAAGAATTATATGCTTCCAAGACAGGAAACAACATGCTCTTTTACTTGACAAAATTGATGCAAGTAAAATATCAAGAAGGCACAACCGTTGCAGATCACCTCAATGAAATACAAGGGATTGTGGACCAGTTGTCAAGCATGGGTATAAAATTCGACGATGAAGCACTTGCTCTTATGGTTCTGGCAACATTCCCAGATTCATGGGAAACCTTGAAGGTGTCAATCACAAATTCTGCACTTAACGGTGTGGTCAGTATGGCGACCGCCAAAAGTGGCATCCTGAATGAAGAAATGAGACGGAGATCAAAAGGCTCATCTTCTTCACAGTCAGAAGTCTTGGCCACAGTGACGAGGGGGAGAAGCCAGAACAGAGGTCAAAGCAGCAGAGACAAGAGCAGAGGAAAATCCAACAAATTTGCAAATATTGAGTGCCATTACTGCAAGAAGAAGGGCCATATCAAGAGATTTTGCCGACAGTTCAAGAAAGATCAGAAGAAAAACAAAGACAAAGATATGAAGAAGGAAGAAAGCAGTGATGATGAAGCCAATTCCCTCGGAGAATTCAATGTTGTTTGCGATGATGACATCATAAATCTTACTACTCAAGAAACAAGTTGGGTGGTTGATAGTGGTGCTACCATCCATGCTACATCACAGAGAGAACTCTTCTCATCTTACACGCCTGGTAATTTTGGGTCTATAAGAAAGGGAAATGATAAAGCCTCGGTGGTTGTCGGCAAAGGAGATGTTTGCCTAGAGACCATGAACGGGATGCAGCTCCTTTTGAAGAATGTCAGGCATATTCCAGATATGAGCCTGAATTTGATCTCTGTTGATAAGCTTGATGAGGAAGGTTTTTGTAATATCTTCTACAACGGAAATTGGAAACTCACTAAAGGCTCGATAGTGGTGGCACGAAGTACAAAGGTGTCAAAATAGTACGTGACTCAGGCGAAGATTCCTCAGCATGATGTAAACATTGTGGAGAATAACAGCCAAGTCCAGCTATGGCACAGACAACTCGGACATATAAGCGAGAAGTCAATGACGAAGCTAGTCAAGAAGAAAGCTCTGTCAGGATTGGACCAGATCCAGCTAAAGAAGTGCTCTCATTGTCTAGCTGGTAAGCAAAATAGAGTTTCTTTCAAGAGTTTTCCTCCTTCCAGAAAGAAAGATGTGTTAGAATTAGTACACTCAGATCTATGTGGGCCTTTTAACAAGTCCCTTGGTGGTGCCCGGTATTTCGTGACATTTATTGATGATCATTCACGGAAGACTTGGGTGTACAAATTCAAGTCCAAAGATCAAGTGTTAGCTATTTTCAAGCAGTTCCTAACCATGGTGGAGAGAGAGACTGGAAAGAAGTTGAAGTGTATCCGGACAGATAATGGTGGGGAGTACACAGGTCCATTTGATGTTTACTGCAAAGAACATGGTATTCGGCATCAGTTCACTCCTCCCAAAACACCACAGTTGAATGGCTTAGCTGAGAGGATGAACAGAACTTTGATTGAGAGAACCAGATGCTTACTCTCTCATTCAAAGTTACCACAGGTTTTCTGGGGAGAAGCACTGCTTACAGTAACTTATGTGCTGAACCATTCACCCTGTGTTCCTCTTCAGTATGAAGCTCCAAAGAAGGTGTGGTCAGGCAGGGACATATCCTATGATGACTTGAGAGTATTTGGGTGCAAGGCTCATGTCCTTATTCCGAAGGATGAAAAAAGCAAACTGGATACTAAGACGAGGCAGTGTGTATTCATCGGTCATGGTCAAGACATGCTTGGCTATAGGTTCTATAATCCGGTGAAGAAAAAGCTTATTAGGAGTCGAGATGTTGTCTTTATGGATGATCAGACCATAGAAGACATTGACAAATCAGAGAAGGCCAGTGTTGATTCAGTAGAGTTTCAATTACCTCCTACAATGGTGCCGAGGCAAGTTGGAGGTGATGTTCAGGATATTCATCCTGAAGTTCCAGATGTACCTGTTGAAGATGAGTCAGTAGAAGCTGATAATAACGAGGATGATGGCAATGATGATACAGTCAGGGATGACCATCCTCAGCCTTTAAGTAGCTCTCCTTATCGTACAAGAACTGGCAGAGTTGTGCAATGCTCTACCAGATATTCTCCAAGTGATTACTTATTGCTCATTGACGGAGGAGAAAAAAAAAGCTATGATGAAGCTATTGATGATGAGCATAAGGAGAAATGGGTTCAAGCCATGCAAGAAGAGATGAAGTCCTTGCATGAGAACAAGACATTTGAGCTGGTGAAGCTGCCTAAAGGCAAGAAAGCTTTGAAAAATAAGTGGGTGTTCAGGATCAAGCACGAAGAGCACAGTTCACTTCTTAGGTTCAAAGAAAGAATGGTTGTCAAAGGTTTCAGTCAAAGGAAAGGGATCTACTTTGATGAAATCTTCTCACCAGTGGTGAAAATGACCTCGATTCGCACAATGCTGGGATTAGCTGCAAGTCTCAACCTGGAGGTTGAACAGATGGATGTTAAAATAGCCTTCCTACATGGTGACTTGGAAGAGGAGATATAAATGGAGCAGCCAGAGGGTTTCCAACAAAAAGGAAAAGAGGATTATGTTTGCAGATTGAGGAAGAGCCTCTATGGCTTAAAACAGGCACCGAGACAGTGGTATAAGAAGTTTCAGTCGGTGATGGAGAAACAAGGCTACAAGAAGACTACTTCAGATCATTGTGTATTTGTTCAGAAGTTTTCTGATGATGATTTCATCATCCTATTACTCTATGTGGATGATATGTTGATTATTGGCCAGAATGTTTCCAGAATCAACAGCTTGAAAGTACAGCTAAGCAAGTTTTTCTCCATGAAAGATTTGCAGCCAGCAA
Organism: Turnera subulata; assembly: GCA_028386065.3. Classification (NCBI taxonomy): domain Eukaryota; kingdom Viridiplantae; phylum Streptophyta; class Magnoliopsida; order Malpighiales; family Passifloraceae; genus Turnera; species Turnera subulata. The sequence goes on from JAKUCV010007347.1 coordinate 77,069, forward strand.
AACAAATTCTCAGGATGAGAATTATTCGAGACCGACAGGCAAAGAAGATATGGTTATCTCAGGAGAAGTACGTTGAGAAAGTACTCCAGAGATTCAACATGGAAAAGGCTAAAGCAGTTAGTGGCCCCCTTGATAACTACTTTAGATTGAGTTCTGAGCAGAGTCCCTCCACAGATGAGGAGAAGAAAGAGATAGAAAGAGTTCTATATGCTTCAGCAGTTGGAAGCTTGATGTATACCATGGTGTGTACCAGACCAGATATTGCTCACGCAGTTGGAGTGGTAAGTCGATACCTTTTAAATTCAAGAAAAGAACATTGGAATGTTGTCAAGTGGATTCTCAGGTATCTTCGAGGAACCTCCAAAATGTGTTTATGTTATGGAGAAGACAAACCGATGCTGGTTGGATATACAGATGCAGATATAGCTGGTCATGTTAGTTCGAGAAAATCTACATCAGGATACCTGATTAATTTTTCAGAGGGAGCAGTGTCGTGGCAGTTGAGGCTACAGAAGTGTGTTGCACTGTCAACGACAGAAGCTGAGTTTATTGCAGCAACGGAAGCATGCAAGGAGTTGTTATGGATGAAGAAGTTCTTAACTGAACTTGGATTCTTGCAAGATAGTTATCAAATATTTTGTGATAGTCAGAGTGCTATCCATCTTGCGAAGAATGCATCCTTTTATTCCAGATCGAAGCATATTGATGTGAGATACAATTGGATCAGGGATGTGCTGGAGAAGAAGATGTTAAAACTCGAAAAGATCCATACAGACGAGAATGGATCTGATATGCTGACGAAGACTCTTCCGAGAGGAAAGTTTGAATTTTATCGAGAAGCTGCCGGGATGGTGGATCCCCCCATGTAGTTGGAAAGGGGGAGAATTGTTAGGCGTGGGTTTCCTCCACATGTGTGGGGCCCACTGCCTATTGAAACAAAAAAAGGTAAAGTCAGCAAGTTAGGCACCGGCACCGCTTTTGTCAAGAAGGAAAAGGAGAAAATCAGGAAGATTAGGCACCGAAATGCAGCAAATGTTGAAAAGAAAAAAAAAAGAGGTGAAGCTCCATGCCTATATAAAGGCATGAACTCTTCACTGCGAAAAAAAAAACACAATCAACACCAAAGAGAAGGAGTGTGAGGCAGTGAGATAACGCTAGGGAGTGACAAAATAGTGAGGAAAATACTTTTGGGGTATTTTTGGGAAACACTGTTTGTGGGACACTATTTTGGGTAGAACTCCAGGTTTTATTTTATCCCTAAATGTTTTAGGGAAGTCTTTCTTTGTAAGCCTACTATTTTTATAGTGGAAGTTTTTCTGCGGGATTGAGCTTGTGGACGTAGCCCAAAAGTTTTGGGTGAAACACGTTAAATTTTTGTGTGCCATTTATTTTCTTGTTGATCATTATTCTGCAAGATAGTACCACTGGGACCAACAATTAATTGTCTCTTGAATGTGGTAAATAATTCTCTTGGAAGGACACAAATTTCTTGACAAATCCTGCAACCTCTCTTGACATAAGATAACGTAAGGGTTCTTAATTATAATCACATTGGAATTGGAACCAATTAATTTTATTTTGAAACACTCTTCCACTCCCTGTATACGTACTACTAGTAATCACATTAAAGTAAATATTGGAACTGTATGTTAAAGAGCAACACCACTAAATTAAATCTAGGTAGTTATTATCTAGATTTGGTCTTAAGTTGTTATCATTTAAAATATCTAGATTAGATATTAGTTAGTTTTATCTATTTTTTAAAGTTTGAAGGAGATTGTTAGTTTCCTAATTTCTAGGTTAGTTGTTAGTTCCTGTAACCTATATAAAGGTCCTACTTTCTAATGGAAAATATGCATCCCAAGCTTTCTAGCTTTTCTCTCTAGTATTTAAGCATTTCTCTTTGAGTGTTCTAAGAGTGTATTCTCTCTTTTCTAATTTGTTGTCTTGTTAGTTTTTGTGAGTTTTCTATCTTTTCCAACTTGGGTTTTGCGCAACCTGCCTGTGCAAGCTAGTCTTGCTTAGTCTTGGCACAATCTTCCTGTGTGACGAGGTTGGTAGTGTCAAAGGTTAGTGCTTAGTGCTGCGCATAGTTCAACATTTTGGTAGCGGAGCAAGTCCTTCTTCGGGAGATCACGTAGTGGTGTTTTGTGAGAATTCTTTGTCGATACAATGACCGACCTTCAAGTTATCGGCGCAATGTAGAAGCTCAACAACAAAAACTATAGTACGTGGTCAACCTGCATGATGTCCTACTTGCAAGGACAAGATCTATGGGAAGTGGTCAATGGTACCGAGGTAGCACAACCAGCAGAAACAAATGGAGAGTTGCGGAAGTGGAAGATTAAAGTGGGCAAGGCAATGTTCGCTTTGAAGACAACACTAGGAAAGGAAATGCTGCAATGCATACAGAAAGCTAAAACTCCGAAAGAAGCTTGGGATACGCTTGTCACTCGGTTCTCTAAAAGGAATGATACGAAGCTTCAACTTTTAGAGAACGAGTTGTTGTCTGCGACACAAGGCAACATGACAATAGCACAATACTTTCACAAAGTGAAGTACTTGTGCCGTGAGATTTCGAAGTTGGATCCAGAAGCATCTATCGGCGATTCCAGGATCAAGAGAATTCTTATCCATGGTTTAAGGCCGGAATTGAGAAGCTTTATTGTTGCTGTACAAGGTTGGCCAACTCAGCCATAACTTGAGGGATTTGAGAATTTGTTAGCCAGTCAAGAAGACTTAGCTAAGCAAATGGGAGGAGTCTCGCTGAAGAATGAAGAAGAGGCACTCTATGCAAAGAAGAGCAATTGGAATTCCAAGGAGCATGAAGGTGGTGGATCCAAGAAGAATGGTGACAAGTTTAAAAGTCATCATGGTGAGATGAGCACTCATGAAGGAGGCTCGAAGAACCATTCCAATGGAAGGAGGTTTAAAGGAAAGGGTTACAACTGTAACAAGAAAGGACACATGACAAAAGACGGTTGGTCTAAGAAGAAAGCCATGGAGAGCAATGCTGCCACATTCGAATATGAAGAAGAATGGGATGCTGAAGCATTGTTTGCCATCGAAGACGAAGAATTTGCATTTACGGCGACAATACATAATCAAATCGATTATGAGAGTGACTGGTGGTCCTCATACAAGAAAGCACTGCCAGATTCAGATTGTCTGAAAGAGACAGTGGAGTCTTCTCAAGTTTAACTAAGTTTAGGAGAAGCTGAAGTTTTAGAAGATGGTAGAGATGGTGCAGCTGTAGCTCAAAGTCCTTGGCGAACAGGTGTGCACCAAAGGCCAAATGAAGAAGTTAGGCCGCATGAAGAAGCTGAGCCAAGTGGAGGTAGCGAGCTGAGTGGAGGAGGCGAGCAGAGTGCAGCTGAGCATGAAGAAGGTGAGCCAAGTGGAGATAGTGAGTCAAGTGAAGAAGGCCAGTTGGTTGTAGTTGAACCGCCAGTTCAGCCAAGAAGATCGGTAAGACCTAAGAAGCCAAATCCCAAGTATGCCAATGCTGCTGTTATAGAAGATGTGAAAGAACCTGAGAGTTTTGAAGAAGCATCTTTGAGCTCAAGATGGATTAAAGTTATGGAAGAGGAGCTTGGAGCATTGGATCATAACCAGACTTGGGAGCTTGTGCCACTGCCAGTAAGAGTAAAGCCTATTTCTTGCAAATGGGTTTACAAGATAAAGCGTCGCACAGATGGATCGATTGAGAGGTACAAGGCTCATTTGGTAGCTCGAGGATTCTCTCAACAGTATGGACTAGACTACGATGAAACGTTTAGTCCAGTCGCAAAGCTTACAACTGTGCGAGTTCTACTAGCACTTGCAGCTAGTAAGAACTGGAACCTGGGCAGATGGACGTAAAGAATGCATTTTTGCATGGGGAGCTAGATCGAGAGATCTACATGAATCAACCAACGGGTTTTAAGAGTCAAGATCATCCCGAGTATGTATGTAAACTCTGGAAGGCTCTCTATGGACTAAAACAAGCACCAAGGGCCTGGTATGGCAAAATTGCTGAGTTTTTAGTCCAAGGTGGTTATGTTGTGACAACTGCAGACTCTAGCTTATTTGTTAAAGCTAGTGGAGGGAGGTTAGCAATAGTGCTGGTCTATGTGGATGATTTAATCCTCACAGGAGATAGTGAAGAGGAAATTCTCCAGACAAAGCAGAATTTGTCCGTTCGCTTCCAGATGAAAGAGCTTGGACAGCTTAAGCACTTTCTTGGTCTTGAAATTGACCTTACACAAGAAAGTATCTTTCTTCATCAACAGAAATATTGCAAAGATTTGCTGGAAAAATTCGGAATGCACGATTGCAAGCCAATATCAACACCTATGGAGCCAAATGCCAAGTTATATGCTCATGAAGGAAAGGATTTGGAAGATGCAACAATGTATCGTCAGCTTGTGGGTAGTTTGATATATCTGGCTTAAACAAGACCAGACATCTCCTATGCGGTCGGTGTGATGAGTCGGTATATGCAAAACCTAAAGAAGCCTCATTTGGAAGCAGTCAGAAGAATCTTGAGATATGTCAAGGGTACACTTGGCAATGGAATTCTGTACAAGAGAAGTGAAGATTGCAGATTAGTTGGCTACTGTGATGTTGACTATGCAGTTGATCATGATACCCGACATTCAACTACTGGGTATGTTTTTAGACTCGGGTCTGGAGCAGTTTCCTAGTGTAGTAAAAGACAACCAACGGTGTCTTTGTCCACAACAGAAGCAGAGTATCGAGCTGCAGCAATGACAGTTCAGGAGAGCACTTGGCTTGTGCAGCTGTTGAAGGATTTGCATCAGTCAGTTGATTATGCAATTCCTTTGTATTGTGATAATCAATCAGCAATACGTTTGACTGAGAATCCCGTGTTTCATGCAAGGACTAAACACGTGGAAGTTCATTATCACTTTATCAGAGAAAAGTTCTTGAAGAAGAAGTGGAGCTGAGGCAGGTGAAGACTGAAGATCAAGTCGCAGATGTGTTCATAAAAGGCTTGTGTGGCAACAAGTTTGAACGCTTTTGTCGTCAGCTCGGTATGGTAGAAAGAGCGGGAGTTGGTGTTGTGGAGGAGTGTTAAAGAGCAACACCACTAAATTAAATCTAGGTAGTTATTATCTAGATTTGGTCTTAGGTTGTTATCATTTAAAATATCTAGATTAGATATTAGTTAGTTTTATCTATTTTTCAAAGTTTGAAGGAGATTGTTAGTTTCCTAATTTCTAGGTTAGTAGTTAGTTCTTATAACTTATATAAAGGCCCTATTTTCTAATGTAAAATATACATCCCAAGCTTTTTAGCTTTTCTCTCTAATATTTAAGCATTTCTCTTTGACTGTTCTAAGAGTGTATTCTTTCTTTTCTAATTTGTTGTCTTGTTAGTTTTTGTGAGTTTTCTATCTTTCCCAACTTGAATTCTGCGCAACCTGCCTGTGCAAGCTAGTCTTGCTTAGTCTCAGTACAGTCTGCCTACGTGACGAGATTGGTAGTGTCAAAAGTTAGTACTTAGTGCTGCCCATAGTTCAACAATGTAAAGGATCATTGGAAAAAGGGGAAAGTAGGCGGAATCTGAATTTAGTTTAGCCCGTGCAAATTTCAGGGACTTGCACAATAAATATGCATCCCTGGAGATATGCGAACATCCTGGCCAGGGGCTTTCATAGTCTTCCCATCAGTGGTTGAAGCTGACCCAGAAACAGGGGCCTTGCCAGTAGTAGCTGAAGCCACGTCGTTTGTCCCTATTGGCTTTTTTTGTCACCAGAATTTTTTGAGTCTTTTTTTTATGATGTGCTCTGATATTCTCTACATAGGTAATCTATACTTCACTGCGTCTGTGCCTCTAATCGTTGAAGGGTGGTGTGACTGGTGTCATTATATAGCGCACCAATGGTAGCTTCAGGGGATGTATCTGATCACGATTTCTATTCTTTAGTGAACAACCAGTTTCATATTCTTTCAAATTTGATCAAACGAAATACCAGTTTTATGTATTAATTTTTTTAAAAGAAATATTCTTGTTTGTTCAGTTTTTTTCCGTTACTTAATTAGTTTCTGTTGAATGTAGCAGTCTCAATTTCTGTAGATACTGAAGAATTTTGTCTCATTAACTCAATGGAAGAAATGTTTTCAGCATAATATCACTTTCCTTAATGGCAGGATAAGAGTAACAATGGCTGTGTTTAGTTAGAACTTGGACTGCAACATGTGTTTCACTAGATGCATTTAATTTCTCACACATTTCCGCATGCTTCCTTTGTACTGTATAGTCAATAGCTTGATTCATAATATGAATGAACTGCTCTGTGTACACAACATTGACAAACATGTTTCAACGGAGGAAAAGAAAGGACAATAAAATAGCTTCATTAAAATGAAGTGAACCATGCAGTCTAAGCTCTTGGTGATCACCAATATCATACGTTAATTATATAACAACTAGATAGGTGCCCGAGCGTTTGCTCGGAATCATAATATTAGTTAATCTATGTAAGAATCGTAAGTTAATCTATGTAAGAAATAGTAGTGCTTGAAATTAATTAAATCAAGATAGTAACGATTTGCTTAAGAAATAGAGTGATAGAAATTGGGAGCCTTTCCAAAGGGTGAAAAACATGGAAAATTTGAGAGGTTGAATTTTGAGAATAATGTTCAATTTTTTAAATAGTTTTTTTTTTTATGAGATGGTCACTCAAGATTTTACAAAATAGCACAAAATCTAGTTCATACAATAAAGTTTATAGCCACGGTTTTCCTTCATGATAGGCTGGCTTGTTAAATTGTTAGGAATTTATGATAAATATAAGGATAGTTTAGGATTTGACATAAATTTTGAGAGCCAAAAGTATCTTTATGCATTCATGGGTTGGTAATTTGTTTGGATAACAATTATCATTTTTTTTTTCACCAAGACATCTTCATGTAATTATTTCAGTCTTCTTTCAGTATTTTCATATTTAGTATTTATAATTTATTTTATTATAAGCTTATCCTCTATGGAGTGGTAAAATATAATTTTAATTTCTCTCAAATGATTATCTCATTAGAAAAAATCGTGTAGTTAAATCATTATTTTACTTAAGATATTAAAGTATTTATATAATATTTAGAGTGCAAAATTAATAATATATTCCGTCAATAATTTTTTAAAGTTATTATGAATTCTAGATTATAACACTACTTTGATGTTGTAAAGGTAGGAGGTAAAATTTTACAAGGAATAGTTGAGTAAATTTATGATTAATTTTGCATTAATGGGATATTTATTGTACATTTCAACAGTTATTAGTAGATATTAGTGGAGCCAAAATCTTTATTATGAAACTAAACCCGAGTAGTTTTAATAATTTACAATAATTTTAATAATTCACAATAATTTTATTAACTTTTTTATGAATATAATTTTATTAAAATGATTGATTATAATTCACAATAATTTTATTAACTTTTTTATGAATACAATAGATTATAACACTACTTTGATGTTGTAAAGGTAGGAGGTAAAATTTTACAAGGAATATGAGACGCCCCGACCCGTATTTACCGTATACAGTAAACACGTGCCGGAACTGTGACAACCCAGCCCAACAAGGCCTAGCATACAGTGTATAAAGCATAACCCTGGCTCAACAGGCCAAAAATATAAACAACATTATGGCCCTACGGCCCAACATCAATAACATCAATAATAATGAAACTGGCCCAATGGCCCAACAACAATAACAATATGCACAGCGGAAGACTTAACCTCACTAACACTGTATGCGACACATGCAATCTATGGATCCAAGCTTGTCCAAGGGAAACGCTGCAGCCTGTCTGGAATGCACCAAGCCTGTACATGAGACAACTCATCCTACGGGATGAAACCCCGCAGGCGAGGGGTGAGTCCGAAACGCTCACCGACGAAAGATAAACAGTGATATATTCAACCATAATACTTTCGAAGTAATGCAACCATCACAACAATAAGCAAACCCTCACATCACAAGGAAACTATCGCAAACAGCATAACAGTGGAATACAACTCAAACAACACAACAGAGGAAACCAACACAAACAACACGATAGAGGAATCCTACTAAATCATATCAAAGCCAAGACCGAATGAATACTCATCAATTTTTATTACCAATTTTATCTTCCGGGCCCCGTCACTGGACAAGCTAGGGTCGTACCAGGTTATCAATTAATTCCGGATGCCAGGTCAAAGAACCAAACCAAATCTTACCATACCGGGACCACGTCCCAAATTACCAAATTACACCGGGTTCAACAACCCAAAATATCATACCGGGATCAACATCCCAAAGCCGGATATTCGGTATATCCGAACCACTGGGTATTCGGTATACCCCAACCACAGGCATCAACATGCCAACCGGATATTCGGTATATCCGAACCACTGGGTATTTGGTATACCCTAACCACAGGCAACAAGCCAAACGGATATTCGGTATATCCGAACCACTGCGGATATTCGGCATATCCGAGCCACTGCGGTTATTCGGCATATCCGAGCCACTGCGGATATTCGGCATATCCGAGCCACTGGGTATTCGGTATACCCCAACCTCAGGCGACGTCATGCCAACCAAACCAAAAACCGACCATAGCATCCCAGAATTAATTTTCAAACCATCGGGTCGTACCACTACTTCCCACATATATCATCATCTCATATCAATTCCAATTTCCAATTTCCATTACTCAATTATCCACACTCAATAGTTTATTCCAATAATCCATTCACAACACTGTCTACCGACAACAATCACAATATCCATAACAGTCAAGCAATTATCCAACTTCATATTAGCTCAAGTTATACAATAGACCATTCCATCAACAGTTTCATAACATCAATTACTCACAGACCAACATCGATCACAACACAGTATCCAATAAACCAATAACAGTCATACAGCGGTTCAATCAAGCAAATCAACATCATAGCAACAACAACAACAATAACCGTAGCAGCCAAGTAACCGACACAATTCCATATTACCAAATATTCATCAACAATACATGTAACACCAATTATTCACAATTATCAGTTCATCACAATATCCATACGACCTAATAGCACAGTCCAATTCCTTTATTCTTCCATCAATTATCTCTTTTTCATTATTCCAAATTATTACACAGCCTCGTCCAATCTATAATCTCGTATCACTAATTAGACACAATTGACGGATCAACATTATTCTCAGCACAGATTCCACAAATCAATAACACAACGAACCAAGAACAGCAACAACATTTCCACAACAATCAAGTAACCAAGACATGGTGCGGTTTCCTCTCTTTCCTCTCTTTTCTTTTTTCCGGTTTCCTTTCTTTTTTCACTCTTTTTTTTTCTTTTTCCTTCTTTCTTTCCTTTTTTTCCTCTTCCTCTCTTTCTCTTTTCTCTCTTTTCTTTTTTTTTTCCCTCTCCTTTTCTTCTTCCTCTCCTCCTCTCCTTCTCCACCGGTTTTAAGTTGGTTGTGTTTTTTTTTTTTTTACTATTACCCATGTGAATAATCAATAATGCGATTCGTCCGTATTACGGGCGAGTCCGATCCGGACCAGAAAATAACCGATACCTCCTTAGTTATTTTCCGGTGTGATTTTCCGAGAAATTCCGAAACCCGAAAAAATACCAACTTAGGTTCGAAAAATCCGCGGGAAAATCACGAGCGCGGGAAAACACTCGGTTTCGAAAAACGATTACCGTTTTACCTCGAATTAATTACCCGAGATTAATTCAACAGTAAATCACGGTAAAACAATTTCTACAGTCCCGGTAAAAATCCAAATTTTACCCGGGCTGTTACAGAATAGTTGAGTAAATTTATGATTAATTTTGCATTAGTAGATATTAGTGGAGCCAAAATCTTTATTATGAAACTAAACCCGAGTAGTTTTAATAATTTACAATAATTTTAATAATTCACAATAATTTTATTAACTTTTTTATGAATATAATTTTATTAAAATGATTGACTGAGCTTCAATACAACTAAGGTTTTTATCATAACAGAATATATGACATTATAAAATTCTACGTTTCAAATTATATGTCAATATAAAAAACCACGAGTATAATTTATAGTTAACTTAATAATAAGTTTTCAGAATATAATCTAGTAAAAAATGATTTACTTATAAGTTATGTTTTTTTTTTTAAAACGGTATTGAATAACTTTTTGGTTGCTCTTAAGCCATCATATAAACAACTCTATAACTCATCCAACATTATATTTTACATACAGAAGATAAAATTTAAATAAATTGTGACCAATTATATTTTACATACACAAAATAAAATTTTAAATAGATTGTGACATTTTTTTTTGTGATATTGATTTAGTATCAAATACATCTATGTCAATTTTTTATGCAAAATATATCTATGTCATATTAAACTCCCACCAAGTTTTGTTTCTTTGTCTCACTTAATTTATCATTCTCATAAATCAACATATTTTTAATAATTTAGAAAACTAAAATTGGTTGTTATATAAAAAAATAGGTTTACAGGCCATTTGCTACAAATAGATCAAATGGAAGTTATATGTATAATTTTTTATTTTCTCCCTCAAACTGTTAGCAAACATGTGATTTGACATAGTGGAACAAATAAAAATTAATTAAACAAAAAATAATTAAACGGTTGGCGACTTTCTTATTAACCTTCTATTCTGCTGGCAAACTACTAATTATTATAAATATGAATCTGGGTTGATTAGCAAAAGTCAGCGAGCTAATTTTCTTTATATTCTTTATATTTTGCATCTATTTTATGGATGAATTGGTTTAGGCAGGATTCAATATGTCCACCATGTTAACTATCCAAACCTAGATCTACATGAGCAACAACACAAATCCCCGCAGCTGTCATGCAGCTGTCATGGCATTTCTCCCTCGGCAGTGTAGAGCGGGTGGCTTTGTGACTGCCACAGAAGTGTTTACTTTTTTTTGTGATCGAAACGATACTTTATTAAAAGAAAAAGAAACAGCAGGGGTGGAGTCATCTGGGCGCCTGCAGAAGAACAAAAGAAATAATGAAACCCCAACCATCAAATAAAGAAGTATGCTTATCTACATTTACAAATAAGCAGATCTATATAAAATAAATATGAAATCAACATAATTATTGAATGATAGATAAAAAAATACATGAGTAGTTTTTTCCATAGATCTGAAAGACAAATCAAGTGTGCAAAATGGATCTAAAAGACATACAGTAGTAGTTCTGGCTGCTTCTCCTCTTTTGAAAATAAGAAAACAAAAGAAGAGGGTTTTGGCCATATCCAGAAGGTAGTAGAGGTAGGATCACAACCTATAAATAAATAGAAACAGCTTGGTAAAAAATTTTAAATACATCCACCCACTAAAAGCCCAAGCAAAGAAAGAAAATTTGGAAGCAGAAAATTAAACTCACCAGAGTGGATGGCTCCAGAGACGTCGTGGAATTTGAGGTTGATAAGATCCCTTTCAATGTTTTTACCATATGTTTTCTTTTTTATTTATGCAGAAGAAAAGATAAGGAGAATGATATAGAGGGGTTGAAGAGGAGTTTTTTTTTTCTTTCTCCAAAGCTTTGTTGTTTTTTCTCTTTGAGTGTCGGCAGAGAGAGAGGAAGAAACACAGAGAGGAAGGATAGGAAGAGGCGAGAAATGAGGGAGGAGGGGAAAAATAATTAAAGAAACCCTAACAGTTTGTTTGGATAAATGGAGAATGAAGGGAAAGGGAGGGGAAAGGAGGAGAATGGAGGGGAATTTTTAATTTAACCTTGTTTGGGAAAGAAAGTTAATGGAGGGGAAGGGGAATATTTTAACCTTCATTCCCCTTAAAATGTCTCCCGTCGATTTGGTGGGGAATGGAGGTGAGGGGAATTTTAGAACTAGATGATGACTTGAAATTCCATGATTAGCCTCTTATATTTTTTTAAAAAAATTATAAATAAGGATATCTATGTAATTTGAAAATATTATCTACCATTCCCCTCCCTTCCTTTTAATGAATATATCCAAACAAGTTAAATTTAAAATTTTCTCCTCCCCACCATTCCTATCCCTTCCTTTCCCATCCATTCCCCTCCCTTCTCTTTCCCTCTATATTTCCAAACAAAGTGTAAACTCAAAATACAAAAAATATCCTTTGGTGCGTAACCATAGTAGCACAAGATTTTGGTAATACCTTACTACAATATTGCCAGATGGCGCAAAACCTAGAAACTCAGTTTTATATATATGTATAGATAGCCAAAAGTTGCAATAAAGCCGACCACCAAACGCATAAGAAAAATTTATAACAATAATCTTTTTGCGCAAATCATGGAAATAGCTTGCCGAGTCTCTCTGAAAGTCATCCCTGTAAATGCTATAATTGCTACTAGGAGCTTTCATTGTTTCCCTTTGATGTCGTAAATAGGAGGAGATTCCACCTTTTTCTTTTTGGAGGTAAAATAATATACCAAAAAACAGTCGCCAACCACCAGAAGACCTACCACTACATTAAAGATAACGTCACCCCCCGTAGACGTTCCAGAGGCTCCCTTCTCTTTCTCTTTGTCTACTGTTTGAGTTCCTGCCTTGCTCTCGCTTGAACTCATGGTGCTCCAACCGAAAGTAGTGTCTAAGTTGCTGCTTGTAATGGTAAGAGGCAGAAGGAGAGGATGCTCTATATATATAGTACAGTAAGGAAGGTATAGGTAGACATTCGTTTATTCGTTGTCTTTCTAATCGACTGTCAATTAACCACAATTATTTCTTGAATAAAGTAATTAATTCTCTTGGAAATACACAAATTTCATGTCAAAGGGAGGCGATATCCGCGCTCCAACAATTGTTAAATGCACTCCTCTTTTGTTTGAAATGTCCAAAATACCCAGCATTAATTGTTGGTTTTTCCAAATGTTAACTGGATAGTACACATGGGAAACTTTGAAATAACAGTGGCTCTGGACGCATGTGTACACTGTTTACGAAGGTTGTATTTATTGATTAGTACAACAGTATTAATTATTCATATTTTAATTTTTTTAATAACAATTTATTAAAAATATTTATGGATATCTTAAAATATTTAAAATTTAGAACATTTACGCAAATATTATTTTTTAATAAAAAATACTAATATTATATTTAAATGACCTGTCACAAGAGGTTATACTGATGAAGCATCAATTAGGTAATATAAATATTACCACAGTATGTTGTATTTAAGAGCCAATAAAAACTAAGTATTCTATTATTAGAATTCTTTTGTAATAAAATTTTGCAAACAAATTCCGATCAAATTTTTTTTTAAAAAAATATTAAATATAAAGTTTGTAACTTTTAAAAAATACTAAATATAAAGTTACTATTAAGTAACAAAAAAATGTTAAGGAAATGTCACAATGCATATTTTTTATTTTTTACCTAGCTCACAAAGACTCGAACTGGAGGCCTACTTAAGCGGCACAAAAAGTCACTTACCATTTGGATCAATCCTACAGTCAACTTATAATATTTTTAAAATAAATTACAATGAAAATTAAATGATATATATATATATATTCTTTTTTTCACTATTCCTAATTTATCATATGATTTTAATAAACCTGATAGATGATAATATCAAAAATTATATTGAATAATTATTTTCAAATTTTTCAATGAAGTAATGAAAAAAATTACAATCTCAGCTTCCAAAAAAACAAGAGGACCTATATGCTAAAAAAAACTATTTTTTGATACTTTGGCATAATATTCTCTAAGAAGGATGATCTTGTAAATTACAAATTGTAGAAAAGATAAAGCCTTTAAAAACAAAAGTCTAGCATAACGTTAAATAGTAAAAAAAAGGATAATCATTAGTAATAAAGATTTACATTATCAACAGCGGTAAGCTATCAGTTCTACTTGGATTTCGTGATTGCAATGACATTAGATTAAAAATCAAAATAGAATTGGGCATTTTGGGTATTTCGGAGAGAAAGGGAGTGCATTTGACAATTGTTGGAGCGCAGATATCGCCTCCCCATGTCAAATCCTGCAACCTCTTATATTTACTGTTGAGATTAATTAGAAAACGTAAAGGTTCTTATAATCTCATTGGAACCGGAACCAATTAATTTTGTCTTGAAACACTCTTCCACTTCCTGTTTACGTATTCGTATTAGTAAATCACAATAAAAGCAAATATTGGAAGTAAAGGATCATTGGAAAAAGGAGAAAGTAGCTAGGCGGAAGTTGAATTTAGCTTAGCCAGTGCAAATTTCTGACATTTTGTCGTGACTGTAAAAGGCCCTACTGGTACTACTACTAGCATGCACTTCCCCAAATATTAAAAGTCCAAACGCTTGATCACCAAAGCCATGTTAAAATTGCAAAAATTAAATCTTGAATTCTAATTTTAGAATTTACAAAATTTGAGAATTCCTTTATGCAAGGAATTGATGGAGGTAAGTGATTTAGTAGTTCGCAAAGGTGAACGGTTTAGTACGCTTGGAAGTGAGGTGTTCTTTAATTACAGAGTATATTAATTGAATTTAGGTGAAGTATTTCTTAAATTACGTTCTTGGAGATTTTTTTTTTGTCAAAGTTCTTTGAGAAAAGTTGGAAGCTCACATCTAAGCTTTGAAAGAATTGTCTAATACTACACTAGAAGGAATTATGTTGTGGCATCCATCACCTTCAACAAAAATTTCTAACCACCACCCTGAAAAGATTTCTAGCGAATGTTCTAATTTTCTATATATGGCCCAAGACCTTCCCCTTTCTTTCCAATGTGGGATTCCGTCACATTCTCTCCCACCGAATCCGACGACGTCGACCGGGCACCCTGCCTACTCCGTTCCCACGGAGCGCTTGGCGTGACATCGGAGTTGGGTCGAGTCAGCTCCGCTACCACTTGTCACGGGGTCCATTACCCTCTCCCCAAAAGGTCAACCTAGTAGGGTGTGTAGTACCCCTGTATATATGGCCCATGACCTTCCCCTTCCTTTTTAATGTGGGATTCCGTCACAACTTAGGGTCATCTTTACTGGTCAAATCAAATCATAGTTACATTATATTTCCAGAAAATTATGCTTTATATTAAATATTGATATACAATCGTTACCAACGGTTTTATTATGCCGACACTAAATGATCAACGGGTCACTCAAAATTTCTTTTAACCAAATAATGCTTATCTTTTCTTATAAAGAAGGAATTACGTTGTGGCATCCATTTCCGCGGTCAGTGGTTCGATCACTTTATCAGAAATATTAGATATTTCCTGTTTCTTCAAGAGAAGGTAGGAATAATTTTGATACGGAAACCGCAGAGGTAAATAACTGTAATGACCTCAAATTTGTTAGAACTTCAATGCTACCATCAAAAGAGAAGCCGAAAATTGAAATAATCAAGAAAAAAAATTCTCCAGAAATCACTGCTACTGCAGCATAGACATTCAAACATTACAGCAATAGCAAGATTTCACTTGTTCAACCCATTTAAGACTAGCTAAACATTAAACTACTTATTGCGCAAGTCTTTGAAATACGCTGCAGGATTATTCTCAAATGCATCCCAGGAGATGCTAATGTCATATCCAGGAGCTTTCATAGTATCCCCATGAACAGTTGTGGAAGCGGACCCAGAAGCAGGAGCCTTACCAGTAGTACCCGAAGCCACATTGCTAGTTTGTTTCTTGTCACCAGACATTTTTGCAACCTCCGATATTTCGCTTTTCGTGTGGGTATCAAATTATATATGCTTTCTGGACCTATCAGTTAACGTTTGAATAAAAATATTGCTCTGTGTATCCCAGTTCGAATTAGGCGAAGAAGAGAAGAACGAAATAATTTCCAGTTGGACGGATGACAAATTAAAGAAACAAAGGGCAACAAGATCATCATAAAACAAGTGTTTCAACTGAAAACAAAGCATACACTTAGGAACCGCGCATCATCACCAGTCTACGCCACAATTACATTGACATTATTTATTATGGATGGCCAACATTCACCAAAAGTTCCAGTACTACCAAGGCCAATCACATCTACACATAAACTAGCAACCATTCTATTTGCCTAGCCCACGGAAATAACTTGCATGGTCACATTCAAAGACATCCCTAAAAATGCGCTGATTCCTTCCTGGAGCTTTCATTGTCTTCCTCACAACAGCAGAAGTTAATGGTCCAAAGTACCTTGACACGAGAGCAGAAGCGACTTCCACCGCAATAACTACCGCCACAGCACGTGTAAGCTTCCAGACAATTGAACCCATAGTGCAGCACTGCAGCTACAAGCGCAAGCTGATTTAAAAAATCTTCTTCCTATTTTAAAGAAAAAAAGAATCACAAGCTATCTAATACTACAATGCTATGCTTCTAAACAAGGAGGGGAGTGGGGCTTATATAGTAAACAACTAGCAGCTTGCCCGCGCTTCGCTGCGGGATTAACCACCTACAACATAAAATACACTTTGACCAGTTTATTGGAAGAAAAATGGGTACTTTGTAAACTCTGATATATGCGTGTATGAGTACTTGTAAATTCTGATCTCTGGTTTTTAACACGCTATATCTTCCTGGAAAAAAATGCTTTTGACCTGTTTAGAGTTTTCTCAATTGACAAAAATATCACAATACAAAAATAAGACAAAAAATTATCCATCCAACCATGTAATAACTTTTCTCATTTGACAAAATGAAAAGGACACAAAATGAAGGAACTCATCCAGCACAAATACACCAAATTGTTAGACGAACTAATACTTGTTCCCGTTGGCTTTTTGCTTCTCAGAAAAGGACTTCAGCTCATGAACATTGATGTTTAAATCAAAACATCGATATTTTGATAATCTGAAAGTTCAATTTATCTGGCAGAACTTCAGAACATCGATGTTTAACTTAGAACATCGATATTTGAGAGTTCTGGTCTTCAAATAATCTGCCGAGCACTTAAAACATCGATGTTTGGGACTTCTAGAACTTGGTTAAGCTTTTAGAACGTCGATGTTTGGTTTTGAACATCGATGTTTGAACACTCTCAATCTGAAAATAATCTGGCAGAACACTAGAACATCGATGTTTAACTTAGACATCGATGTTCTTCTGGAAAATTTCCAGAAATCTACAGAACTCACACAAGTTGATTTTCCCAGTTATTGTTCTATTTATTTTCTCTCTAATCTCTCAATCAATTGGCTTGAACACTTAATGAACAAGTCAAGGAACACTTTGTGAAGTGAAAAACACTCAATGTATCATTTATTTCACTTGGTTGAACCAGATTACAACACTCAATATATAGACCGAAAAACAGCCTATAACCCAACCATTCCTACTCAGCTGATCCCATTACTACTTTAAGTAGTGGGTTTGCTTTTACTAAGATGCTTATAATAGCACAACATAAAGCAAACACACTTATAGCTCATGACAAAACATACTACAGCTTATGATAACATTGATTAATCACAATAAACAAAAAAACACACTTTACCTAACACACTTGAATTATTGGGATCAAACTTTACAGCTTGATCACACAACTAACACTCTTGACAGGTTGATGACACTTCACCTAACATTCTTAACAGATTGATCACACAATTAACACTCCCCCTTGATCAAGCTGTTCTTCAAATTCAACATGCTCTTTAAAATTTCAAACCTGTTCTTGGGCAAAGGCTTTGTGAATAGGTCTGCCAATTGATTTTCAGAGGAGCAAAATAAGACCTGAACTTCTCCTTCACTTTCAGCTTCTCGAATCACATGGAATCTAATCTTGAAATGCTTTGTCCTACCATGATCAATTGGATTCTTGATCATAGCAATTGTGGACTGATTGTCACAGAATAGCTCCATAGGTTCTTCTTGCTCCATCTTCAAATCTGACATAATCTTCTTGAACCAAACAACTTGATTTACAGTTGAAGCAGCAGCAAGATACTCTGCTTCAGCTGTAGACTGAGCAACTACGGTTTGTTTTTTGGAACACCATGAAAATGCATTTGAGCCAAGTAAGAAAACATAACCAGTTGTACTTTTCATGTCATCTACACTTCCAGCCCAATCATTATCACTGTAAGCCTTCAATTTTGCATCTTCAAATGAGCTGTAGTGTAAACCAAGATCAGTAGTGCCTTTGACATACCTGAGCACTCTTTTCATAACTGCTGCATGACTCTTCTTGGGGGCATTGAGAAACCTTGACAGTAAATTGGTTGCAAATAGTAAATCAGGACGAGTTGCTGTAAGGTACACCAAGCTCCCTACACAGCTCCTGAATATCCCAATTTCAGCATCTTCTTCATCTTCATTCTTTGCAAGCTTGGTGTTTTGGATCAATGGGGTTGCCACTGATTTGCAAGAGTCCATTTTGAATTTTTTTCTGAATAGATTCTGCATATCTTTTCTGAGAAATCATAATTCCTTCATCACATTGCATCACCTCCATACCAAGGAAGTAGTGCATCAATCCCAAATCAGACATTTCAAACTCTTTCATCATTTCAGTTTTGAAAACTGAAATTTTGTTGTGATCTGCTCCGATAATCAGCATGTCATCAACATAAAGGGAGACTATGATTAAGTCATCACTTGAGCTCCCTCTCACATACAAACTTGCTTCACTTTCACTTCTCTTGAATCCCTGCTGAACCAAGTGACTGTCTATGCGACTATACCAAGCCCTTGGAGCCTGTTTCAGTCCATAGAGTGCTTTATTCAACCTGTAAACACCATCTTCCTTTCCTTCCACAATGAATCCAGCAGGTTGCTCTATGTACACTTCCTCTTCCAGAATTCCATTTAGGAAAGCAGACTTCACATCTAGATGAAATACCTTCCACTTGTTTTGAGCTGAAATAGCCAAGAGCAGTCTAATTATGTCAAGGCAAGCTACTGGAGCAAATGTCTCAAGATAATCAAGGCCATATTGTTGTGCATAGCCTTTGACCACCAGTCTTGCCTTGTACTTGGAAATGGTGCCATCAGGATTCATTTTTGTGCGAAACACCCATTTAACTCTAATTATTTTCTGATTTTCTGGCCTAGCAACCAATTCCCAAGTTTCATTCTTGTTGATCATGCCTATTTCTTCCTCCATTTTCTCCAATACTCTTGATTTGCTGCCTCTTCATAACAGTGTGGCTTCGTTTCTATAAAATTACACCTCTCATATACATCAGCTAGTGTTCTAACCTTCATTGAAGGTGTGTCTGAATCATAATCCTCTTCATTTAGAGGCTGGTCTTCTAGTACTTCAGTTGAGGTTCTGAGGTAGTTCTTCAATACTTTCTTCTCATTCCAATCCCAATAAGCATCTTCATTTACTTTGACATCTCTTGTGGTGATTACCTTTTCATTATCAACTATGAACCCCTGTAGCCTTTAGATTGACTACTGTATCCCAACAATATCCCCTTTTCAACTTTGAAGTCCAGCTTCTTTCTTTTTTCTTCAGGAATATGGACATAGCAGAGAGAACCAAACACTTTCAAATGCTTCACAGTTGGTTTGTGTCCAGACCAAGCTTCTATAGGTGTCATTCTATCAACTGACTTTGTAGGTAGCCTGTTGATGAGATAAACAACAGTATAGGTTGCTTCTGCCCAGAAACTTTGTGGTAGCTTCTTTTCTGCTAGCATACTCCTTGCCATCTCCATTACTATCCTATTCTTCCTCTCTACCACTCCATTTTGTTGAGGAGAGTATGGTACAGTCAATTGATGAACAATGCCATTTGAGTTGCAGAACTCTTCAAACATCTTTGACATAAACTCTCCCCCTCTATCTGATCTCAGCTTCTTCAACTTACAATTGCTTTGTGTTTCTGCCATGCTTTTAAATTTCTTGAATACTTCCAGAGTTTTCGACTTATTCTTCAGGAAGTAAATCCATGTCATGCGAGTTAGATCATCAATGAATAGCATAAAATAGACAATACCACTCAAAGAGGATGTGTGCATTGGACCACAAAGGTCGGTGTGCACCAACTCCAGCTTCTCTAGGGCTCTACCTTATGCTGTAACCGGAAATGATTCCCTATGCATCTTTCCCATTTGGCAGGGCTCACAAGTTTCTCCAGGAACTTGTATTGTTGGCAAGTCCCTAACTACTCCTTTTGTGCAGCAATCTTTAAGCTATACAAGCTAGTATGACCATATCTTCTATGCCATAAGCTACTTTCATCAACTTCACTTGTGTTCACCATCTCATAATGCATATTCAATTTCAATAGAAATGCATTGTTCTTTAACTTTATATTACAAACTGGTTTTCCTCTCACAGAAATCATGCAACAATTTTCTTTAAAGTTTACTGAATATCTATTTTTAACCATTTTTGGCACACTCAAAAGATTGTGTTTCAAATTAGGAACTAGGAGCACATCTTTAATGAGCCTACTAACTCCATTGTAGTTCATAGAGACAGTACCTTTTCCTGTGGACTTGAGAAGAGCACCATCTACTATTTTGACATCCACGCTAATTGATTTATCCAACTTCATGAACCATTTTGGATTTCTAGCCATGTGACTAGTGCAACCGCTGTCAATGTACCACACAACATCTTCTTGATTTCCAAGAGACTCACTTGCCATGAACATGAATTCCTCTTGATTTGAATCGGCTAGTTTGGCTTGATGTTGAGTCTGATCAGGTGTCTGCTAGTGGTTGTCTTCATTTTGTTTTGCTCTGCAAAAACGTTCAATGTGCCCTATTTTGTGACAGAAATTGCACTTCTTGTTTTTTAAATGGTTTGTCTTACCACAGAATTTACAGGGTGAAAACACTGTCTTTGAACTTGAGGCTTCCTTCTGGTATTTGCTTGTGCTTTATGTTGGTTTTTGCTTTACTTCAAATTTGTTGGTGATATTTTTCTGCCTAGCTTCAAAGGCTTTTTCAATCCCAGCTTCAACTCTTCTCACATGCCTCTGCTCATGAGCTTCCAATTTGCCTA
This sequence comes from Turnera subulata, assembly GCA_028386065.3. Classification (NCBI taxonomy): domain Eukaryota; kingdom Viridiplantae; phylum Streptophyta; class Magnoliopsida; order Malpighiales; family Passifloraceae; genus Turnera; species Turnera subulata. The sequence continues at coordinate 98,003 of JAKUCV010007347.1, forward strand.
CTAATTCAAGAACTGACATCTGAGTGATGTCTCTTGATTCTTCAATAGCAGCAACTTTTGCTTTAAATCTATCTACAATTGTGTTCAGAATTTTTTCAACTACTCTCACCTCTGGAATCACTTCTCTATATGATCTGATTTTGTTGACAATGCCTTGAGCTTTTGAAGCATACTCCCTAATTGTTTCTGTTTCTGACATCTTTAACATCTCAAAGTCTCTTCTCAAGGATTGCACTCTTATTTGCCTTGTTTCTTTTGAACCTTTGAACTGCTTTTTAAGGATTTCCCATTATTCTTTGACTGTTGTAGCCCCAACAATCAAAGGAAAAATATCCTCTGAAACCATAGAAAACATAAATGAAATTGCAGCATTATGTTTCTGCAATCGTTCATTGTATGTTCTCAATTGATTTACAGACATTTCTTCAGTATCTTCTTCGTCAATAAAATCTTCTTCAACCAAAAACCACAAACAATTAGCTACAAGAAAGGATTTCATCCTTATAGCACAATAGTTGTAATTCTCTCCACAAAAAATAGATGGTAGGGGTAAGGATGAGGTGGTTCTATTTGTTGGTTGTGTATTCATTTTGAGGTTTGGTGTGTGGAAGGTGTTTGGGGCTAATTTATTGTGGTTTCAATGAATCAAAACAGTCCTGAAAGAAGGAACCTGCTCTGCTACCAATTGTTGGCTTTTTGCTTCTCAGAAAAGGACTTCAGCTCATGAACATCGATGTTTAAATCAAAACATCGATGTTTTGATAATCTGGAAGTTCAATTTATCTGGCACAACTTCAGAACATCGATGTTTGACTTAGAACATCAATGTTTGAGAGTTCTGGTCTTCAAATAATCTGCCGAGCACTTAAAACATCGATATTTGGGACTTCTGGAACTTGGCTAAGCTTTTAGAACATCGATGTTTGGTTTTGAACATCGATGTTTGAACACTCTCAATCTGAAAATAATCTGGCAGAACACTAGAACATCGATCTTTAACTTAGAACATCGATGTTCTTCTGGAAAATTTCCAGAAATCTGCAGAACTCACACAAGTTGATTTTCCCGGTTACTGTTCTATTGATTTTCTCTCTAATTTCTCAATCAATTGGCTTGAACACTTAATGAACAAGTTAAGGAACACTTTGTGAAGTGAAAAACACTCAATGTATCATTTATTTCACTTGGTTGAACCAGATTACAATACTCAATATATAGACAGAAAAACAGCCAATAACCCAACCATTCCTACTCAGCTGACCCCATTACTTTAAGTAGTGGGTTTGCTTTTACTAAGATACTCATAATAGCACAACATAAAGCAAACACACTTACAGCTCATGAAAAAACATACTACAGCTTATGATAACATTGATTAATCACAATAAACAAAAAACACACTTTATCTAACACACTTGAATTATTGGGATCAAACTTTACAACTTGATCACACAACTAACACTCTTGACAGGTTGATGACACTTCACCTAACATTCTTAACAGATTGATCACACAATTAACAATCCCCCTTGATCAAGCTATTCTTCAAATTCAACATGCTCTTTAAAATTTCAAACCTGTTCTTGGGCAAAGGCTTTGTGAATAGGTCTGCCAATTGATTTTCAGAGGAGCAGAATAAGACCTGAACTTCTCCTTCACTTTCAGCTTCTCGAATCACATGGAATCTAAAAGGAGCCTTCGTCATCTTGCCTAACAAACATGACTCACATATCTCAAATGATTCAAAATCAAATGAGTCTAAAAGTCCATCTTTATGGAGTTTAGAAATACGAGTCTCGTTTTTATGGCCCAATCGACAATGCCAAAGATAGGTTTCATTAGAAACGTTCATTCTAACCTTCTTCGTATTAACGTTATAGATTGCGGTTTCTAGGTTAAGAACATATAAACCATTGCTTAAATACGCACCACCATAATAAACATCATTGAAATAAATAGGACAACAATTGTCCTTTATTACAAATGAAAATCCTTTCTTGTCAAGACAAGAAACAGAAATCAAATTCCTGCTTATGGTCGGTACATAATAATAATTGTCCAGTTTTAAAACCAAACCACTCAGTAAGGATAGATAGGAAGTTCCTACGGCTAATGCAGCAACTCTTGCTCCATTTCCCACACTCAGGTCTATCTCACCCTTTGCCAATCTCCTACTCTTTCTCAGTTCCTGTATATTTACATAAATGTGAGAACCACATCCGGTATCTAATACCCATGATGTAGAGATAGAGATATTAGCTTCTATAACGAAGATACCTGAAGTGGAAGTCTTACTTCCCTTCTGCTTCTTCACCTCTTCAAGGTAAACAGGGCAGTTGCACTTCCAATGGCCGGACTTCTTGCAATGGAAGCATTGACATTCCTTTGCAACACCACCCTTGGGTTTCAGCACTTGTGAAGAAGATGCACTAAACTTTTTGGCAGGCTTCTTCTTCTTGCGTTTACCCTTTCCTTTGCCACCAACAAGCATCAATATGCTGTTGGATTTGTTTGTCCTCATCTGTTGCTCAGCTGTTCCTAACATGTTGAGCAACTCAGACAAGGATTTATCAAGATGATTCATATTAACGTTCATGACAAATTGGCTGTAACTATCCGGCAACGATTGCAAGACTAGATCAACAGCCAACTCCTTCTGCAAAGGAAATCCAAGGCCCTCAAGGCTCTCAATGTATCCAATCATCTTGAGCGCATGAGGTCTTACGGGTGATGACTCAGCCATCCTGCATCGGAACAATGCCTTAGAGGTCTCATACGTCTCATGCCTTGCTTGCTCCTCAAAGAGCATCTTAAGGTATTTGATCATATCGAACGCCCCCATTTTCTCATGTTGCTTCTGAAGCTCAGAGTCCATGGTTATAAGCATAAGGCATGCTGCATCTAATGCATCATCAAGATGCTTCTTGTAAGCATCCCTTTCTGCCCTTGGAGCACTAGGCGTCGGTTCATTCGGAACAGGCCCTTCGAGGACATACAGTTTCTTTTCTTGTTTGAGGACTATCCTCAAGTTTCGATACCATTTTAGGAAGTTATTCCCATTCAACTTTTCCTTCTCAAGGACCGATCGCAGTGACATTGTGCTAGTGTTTTGTGCCATGGAAATTCTACAACAATGATCAACTCACACAAATAAGAGTCATGCATACAAATTCATTTAACAAGGAATTCTATTAAATGATGCTCCTACTATATAACTCAATACAATCATATAAGTAGGCCAAGATCCATATTTCACTACTAGATAAGTCAGCTTTGGCTGATCGCTTACTTCATAGTTATTTAGGTAGACAATTCTTGTCAATTACATCTCATGTAACTCTTGGATAGTTGAGTGAACAACAATTGTTCTTGTCTATCTTATAGACTTAGCTCAACTCCTTGCCTCTAAGTCCTTAATCCTATTAAGATGACCTAGTTAAGTTCAACACCATAATAAGCAGTTCCGATATTACAATTATCGCGTCGCACCTTGCTAGGATAAACATTGGCACCTTGCTTTGGCAAAACCTACCAAGTGTTGATCTAAGCAATGATGAGTGCTTATCATGGAAGGCAACACAAGAAGAACTTAATATTTTCATCAACATATTATTCCAATACATTACATGCATGTTCTTGATGAATCATATATTGATGTTTGTAAATTTGGAAACCAAATTACAGGTGAACATCGATGTTTAAACTTGAACATCGATGTTTTGAGAATCTGATTCTCCCAACATTTTGGTAGAGGCTCAAAAACATCGATGTTCAACTCTTAAACATCAATGTTTTGAGTAACTTGAACTCTAAACTATTTGGCAGTAGCTCAAGAACATCGATGTTCAACATTTAAACATCGATGTTGTTTGAATTCTGAAAATCCAAGATTTTGGCAGTAGCATTTTAACATCGATGTTGAACTTAAACATCGATGTTTGAACTTCTTGAACTTAAGAACATCGATGTTGGAATCTTGAACATCGATGTTATGAGAGTTCTAGAACTTCAAACCAATTTGGCCGAGCTCAAATAACATCGATGTTTAACTCTTAACATCGATGTTTTGAGAGTTCTGCATGAGAACATCGATGTTTGTCATACAACATCGATGTTTTGAACGTTCGACCGAGGCTAAACTTCATCAAAACATCGATGTTTGTCAGACAACATCGATGTTTTGAAGGTTCGGCCAAGGCTAAACTTCATGCTAACATCGATATCTGTCTCACAAACATCGATGTTATGGCCTAGCTGTACTAGAATGACAATCGTTCTATACACAAACCGACACTCGATTTTTCTTAGTCGAACTCTTCGACTTACTGCCAAAGACACCTTGATTGATATCACATACCAATCAATTTGACAAAACCAACCTCAACATATATATCACATATACAAATTGAATTCGATATATCATGATCATGTTACATCATATACAACATATCATATATATTTGCAGGCACATATCATACATATGCACAAGAATTCGATTTAGAACTTCACAAGGTGGCTCCGCTACCACTATAAAGTATCTGGGCATGCAAATATGACACTCATATGCAATAAGATGCGCAGCGGAAAAACCGAATACACATGGAGGATCCAAGTGAAGGGTAGCTAAACCGAATAACAATTTTTACGTACCTGAATCGGTTGAGGTCTTTCACCCAACTATAGGGACGAATCAGCAAGAGCCGGACAGATATCCCGCCCCTCTACGGTATCCACACAAACCGTGATAAATAGTTGGGAATCGTCTCACGATTACCAACCCGAGCACCCCCGAACTGATGTGCTAGCAGCAGATTTCCAGGAGCTAGTGTTTGTGGTGTTTTTCTTCTTTCTTTCTCAAAGAATGAAGAGGGTGAGTGTGTTTTCTTGATGCTCTGAAAAATGCAGAATCAAGAGAGAGAGAGATCAAGAGTAATCTGATTACTCAACCCCATTAATTGCATAGTGTAGTGGAGATAATGACCAACATCATGATCCATTAACCAACATGATTAAGACACCATCATAATATAGTTTAATCATGTCTCCATTATGCAATAATGGGATTACACATCACAACACTCAGGTTTGGTTCAATAATTATGACAATTAGTGAACCAAACCAGCCCAAAACGACCCTGGTCCAACCACAGTCCAACTACGGTTCAACCATCTGCTCGAATCAACAGTTCTATGTGTGTGACCCTGTAGGCACTTGTAACATTCGGTAATAATCGAAAAATCTCATTTTACAATTATAAGCAAAGAGCGGCGTCTAGCAACACATCATTGCTACCCGAACGACAAGATCAGTACTGATTCAATATGCCTCGTAAACATGTCATCGTCCCTTCGTCCCATTATCAAGATTAAACACGAGACATGGAATATGTCAATCTCGTATATGTTTAATCTCGGTTTCTTGATCCTCGAGTTAACTGTGTAAGACGGATACTAGTGATATCACCATATCATAATCCGAGCACGGCCGCGCATTTACAGTTCAGCTCTATCAAGAAACCATCTGATAATATACCCGTTATATAGGTTGGACGAATCCCCTCTGGATCATAAAAAACCCACTACACACTTATCATATACCCAATGATTACACTAAGTCTACTCATTTACGAAATAGCCAAGAGTAATATCAAAGTATACGACTCATATGTTGGGAACCTTGATGAACACAGGTTTAAGGACAATACATATAAGAACCGCTATCACAAACATATAACGTTCCATGTAGCGTTCTTATGTGGGTCGGTCCAGTCCACAAGTTCTCTAACTTGTACCCGTTTGTAGAATTCATATCACATATGCAATTCTCAACATACGCTAGTCTTAATTTATTATTACAACCCATCCATAATAATAATCGACTAGGGACATTTAAGAATATATATAAATATTCTAGGGTTATAAATATGTGCAAGCGTTTATCTCATAAACGATATTTATTGGAATAACCTTAATGTATATACATGACTACAAATAAACATCCATTGATTGGCTTTTGGGCATATTACACTAACAGATTGGACCACAAAGGTCGGTGTGCACCAACTCCAGCTTCTCTAGGGCTCTACCTTATGCTGCAACCGGAAATGATTCCCAATGCATCTTTCCCATTTGGCAGGGCTCACAAGTTTCTCCAGGAACTTGTATTGTTGGCAAGTCCCTAACTACTCCTTTTGTGCAGCAATCTTCAAGCTATACAAGCTAGCATGACCATATCTTCTATGCCATAAGCTACTTTCATCAACTTCACTTGTGTTCACCATCTCATAATGCATGTTCAATTTCAATGGAAATGCATTGTTTTTTATCTTTATATTACAAACCGGTTTTCCTCTCACAGAAATCATGCAATAATTTTTTTTTAAAGTTTACTGAATATCCATTTTTAACCATTTGTGGCACACTCAAAAGATTGTGTTTCAAACTAGGAACTAGGAGCACATCTTTAATGAGCCTACTAACTCCATTGTAGTTCATAGAGACAATACCTTTTCATGTGGACTTGAGAAGAGCACCATCTACTGTTTTGACATCCACGCTAATTGATTTATCCAACTTCATGAACCATTTTGGATTTCTAGCCATGTGACTAGTGCAACCGCTGTCAATGTACCACACAACATCTTCTTGATTTCCAAGAGACTCACTTGCCATGAACATGAATTCCTCTTGATTTGAATCGGCTAGTTTGGCTTGATGTTGAGTCCGATCAGGTGTCTGCTAGTGGTTGTCTTCATTTTGTTTTGCTCTGCAAAAACGTTCAATGTGCCCTATTTTGTGACAAAAATTGCACTTCTTGTTTTTTCAGCACCTTTGCTCCAAATGGTTTGTCTTACCACAGAATTTACAGGGTGAAAACACTGTCTTTGAACTTGAGGCTTCCTTCTGGTATTTGCTTGTGCTTTATGCTGGTTTTTGCTTTACTTCAAATTTGTTGGTGATATTTTTCTGCCTAGCTTCAAAGGCTTTTTCAATCCCAGCTTCAACTCTTCTCACATGCCTCTGCTCATGAGCTTCCAATTTGCCTACTAATTCAAGAACTGACATCTGAGTGATGTCTCTTGATTCTTCAATAGCAGCAACTTTTGCTTCAAATCTATCTACAACTGTGTTCAGAATTTTTTCAACTACTCTCACCTCTGGAATCACTTCTCCATATGATCTGATTTTGTTGACAATGCCTTGAGCTTTTGAAGCATACTCCTAATTGTTTCTATTTCTGACATCTTTAACATCTCAAAGTCTCTTCTCAAGGATTGCACTCTTATTTGCCTTGTTTCTTTTGAACCTTTGAACTGCTTCTCAAGGATTTCCCATTATTCTTTGACTGTTGTAGCCCCAACAATCAAAGGAAAAATATCCTCTGAAACCATAGAAAACATAAATGAAATTGCAGCATTATGTTTCTGCAATCGTTCATTGTATGTTCTCAATTGATTTACAGACATTTCTTCAATATCTTCTTCGTCAATAAAACTTTCTTCAACCAAAAACCACAAACCATTAGCTACAAGAAAGGATTTCATCCTTATAGCACAATAGTTGTAATTCTCTCCATAAAAAATAGATGGTAGGGGTAAGGATGAGGTGGTTCTATTTGTTGGTTGTGTATTCATTTTGAGGTTTGGTGTGTGGAAGGTGTTTGGGGCTAATTTATTGTGGTTTTAATGAATCAAAACAGTCCTGAAAGAAGGAACCTGCTCTGCTACCAATTGTTGGCTTTTTGCTTCTCAGAAAAGGACTTCAGCTCATGACCATCGATGTTTAAATCAAAACATCGATGTTTTGATAATCTGGAAGTTCAATTTATCTGGCACAACTTCAGAACATCGATGTTTGACTTAGAACATCAATGTTTGAGAGTTCTGGTCTTCAAATAATCTGCCGAGCACTTAAAACATCGATGTTTGAATTAAAACATCGATATTTGGGACTTCTGGAACTTGGCTAAGCTTTTAGAACATCGATGTTTGGTTTTGAACATCGATGTTTGAACACTCTCAATCTGAAAATAATCTGGCAGAACACTAGAACATCGATCTTTAATTAGAACATCGATGTTCTTCTGGAAAATTTCCAGAAATCTGCAGAACTCACACAAGTTGATTTTTCCAGTTACTGTTCTATTGATTTTCTCTCTAATCTCTCAATCAATTGGCTTGAACACTTAATGAACTAGTCAAGGAACACTTTGTGAAGTGAAAAACACTCAATGTATCATTTATTTCACTTGGTTGAACCAGATTACAATACTCAATATATAGACAGGAAAACAGCCTATAACCCAACTATTCCTACTCAGCTGACCCCATTACTTTAAGTAGTGGGTTTGTTTTTACTAAGATACTCATAATAGCACAACATAAAGCAAACACACTTACAGCTCATGGAAAAACATACTACAGCTTATGATAACATTGATTAATCACAATAAACAAAAAAACACACTTTACCTACAATAAACAAAAAAACACACTTTACCTAACACACTTGAATTATTGGGATCAAACTTTACAGCTTGATCACACAACTAACACTCTTGACAGGGTCTTTTCATTGGGTGGATGGTAGCTACATACACATGGACATTCGCTCACGCATGATTGCCATGTGGACAGAGTTTTATACATGCATGAAAAGTTAAATAGGCGTGGCAGACCTTTGTCACGAGGTCATTACCCTCTGCCCAAAAGGTCAATCTCGTAGGGTGTGCAGCACCCCTGTATATATGGCCTAAGACCTTTACCTTCCTTTACGACGTGGGATTCTTAGCTCATTAATTAACTGACCATTGCTTTGCTATTTATTTTATCAAGGTGAACTTCTGGTTCTTCAGGTTTGGTTCTACCCCGAAACGAGATTTCCTCACCAATGAAAAGAGGAGTCATTTGGGCACTCGACAAGGACAGTGAGCTCACGCATGATAGCCATGTGGACAGTGTCTCATTAAAATTTAACTCGTCCAGGAGCCTTCATGCTCTTCCCATCAGTTGTCGAAGCTGGCCCAGAAACAGGAGCCTTGACAGTAGTTGCGACACCATATTGCTTGACCCACCTGGTTTCTTGTCACCCGACATTTTTGCAGTCTCTTTATTCTTGATGAGCTCTAATAATCCCTACTTCACTACAAATAACTGTGTCTGTACCTCTAATATTGGAAGGGTGGTGTCATTATATAGTGCACTATGGGAGCTTCAGGGATGTATCTGATCACGTTTTCTTTCAACGGAGTAATTAATTCTCTTGGAAATACACAAAAGTGATCTATTCTGGGTCAAACCCTGCATGCACGCTCTTAAAATACTGACATACAATGATTATTAATGGTTTTTTTATCCGCAAACACTAGATGCTCATCGAGTCACTCAAAAATTTTGTTTAATTAAAGAATTATTAGTCCATCATTTAATCCATTCATTTGCCTGCCTGCACATCTTTTTTCTAACCAATGAATTAAGTTGTGGAATCTATTTCCGCTGTCAGTGGTTCACTTTATAAGAAAAGGATATTTCCTGTTTCTTCAAGAGCTGCCGGATTAATTTGCTGCGGAATTCGCAGAGGTAAATAACTTTTAGCGATAAAAATAAAACACTTAAACTCGAATTGATTAGAATTTAAAAGATTCTAGCAAAATAGAAAGCAAACATTGCAATTAGAAATCACTGCTACTGCAGCAAAGACGATTCCATAGCATTATGGAAACACTACAGGCAAGATTTCATTTATTCGACCCATTTAAGACTTGCCAAACATTAATCTACTTATTGCGCATGTCCTTGAAATAGGAAGCAGGATTCTTCTCAAAAGCATCCCTGGAGATGGTAATGTCCTGTCCAGGAGCTTTCATGGTCTTTCCATCAGTTGCTGAAGCAAACCCAGAAGTAGGAGCCTTGCCGGTTGTAGCTGAAAGCACATTGCCTGAACCTGTTGGTTTCTTTTCACCAGACATTTTAGCAGTCGATCGATAATAGAATTGCTCTTATACTCTCTCCTTAGCCCTTAGGTGCTCTAAACTTCACTGTGTATGTGCCTCTAACCTTTTAAGGGTGGTGTCATTATATAGTGCACTGCACAGCGGAAGGTTCAGGGTATGTGTGCGATCACGTTTTCTCTCAATAGAGTAATAAATTCTCTTGGAAATACACAAAAGTGATCTATTCTAGTCAAATCCTGCATGCAGGCTCTTAGATTTACTATGTCATTAGTTATGTAAAGGTGCTTCTAATCTCATTGGAACCAAAACCAACACTCTTCCACTCCCTGTATACGCATTTCCCCATCAGGCATTGTAGTAAATCACATTAAGCAAATATTGGAACTGTAAAGGACCATTGGGAAAATCATAAGTTGGTGGAAATTGAATTAATTTAGCTTTCCCAAATGCAAGTCTGTAACTTTGTTATGAGGTGAGTCGATAAAAAGCCTACTAGTAGGAGCCCTACTATCCTCCCTACTGGATCCTCCACAAAGCCTGTACAGGGCCCCAAGTCCGGGCTTGAGCATCAAAACCATGTTTAAGATCATTTACTGCATGCTCCTGAGCACCAAAACTGTTTAAGAGCAAGGACTGATTGCTCACTTAGCCCATATGGAATGCAGGGGTAGTGCTAATTCTGAAATTTTCCACCAAAAAACATGTTTACAGCGTGCTCTCCCATGCATGTTCAAGACTTAATACTATGAACCTTAAAATTTATCCAAAAATTTGAGAAAGACCTTTGTATACTTTGAAAGTTCCTCTATGAATAATGCAGAATGGTGTTGATTAATTAGTAGTTCTATTAAAGCGGTTAGGTCTTATAATTAATGAAGGATTCTTTCACTCTCCCACATTAGCTTAATCATCCTAATGTACGTACATTTCATTATACCTATTCTTTGGTGTTTCATTTTTAGTATGCCATACGCTAAGGTCCAAACTCGAAAAATTTTATTACCTTCATCAACAGCAGGCTACGAGAAACAAGTGTTGTCTTTAGTAATTGGATTGACAAAACATTTTGCTAGAAGTATTTCCCACTCATCTTCGCATGCTTCCGTTGTATGATCAAATAGCTTGATTCATAATTTGAATGCATTGATCCATGCATCACAACAAAATAGTGATTCGAATTTTGGCCAAAAACGTTTCCAGAGAGCACAAAAAAGAACAATAAACCATGCAGTGTAATAAGTAACAAGCTCTTGGTGATCACAGATCACCATTACATTTCCATTATTATACGTCACTTATAACAATAAACCAAAAAGTTCCATGAAAGCCAACCACATGCATATCAGAATAAACTTAGAACCAATCTACTAGCTGTTAGGGAAAAAACACACCAATTCAACACACTACAATTAACCGGAATCAATTGCGCAGCGGAATAACCCGGTCAATTAATTTCCCCCTCTTTGTGCCACCAAAATGAGATATCACAACCAAGCAATAAAATGCTAGCAATCAAAACCAACACAACCACAACACCGAATATACGTGGAAAACCCCCAAGGCGGGGTAAAAACCACGGGACCGAAGTCCGTCAATCTTCCTCTATATCAAACAATAATGGGTTCACAATCAAGTTTTCTCCCTAGATAAAACTAGAGGCTAACACACTAGTAGCAACATCAAGAACAACATATCTTGGCTCCAACAACAAACTCATCACTATACTAGTGGATTACAAGCAACAAATTAGAGGAGAAGTGGGTAAGTCTCACCAAATGGGTATAAGACCAATACCCGGAAACATGAAGCTTCTCAAAGATCAGCTCCGTTCACTTTGTAGAGCTTGAAGAGGAGAACAACATACTGAAATTTCATCAAGATCGGACTCCGTTTGCTATCCGACAAGGCTTGCAAAGATGAGCATACTTCCTTCTTTTCTTTCCTCTTCACTCGGCCAAACCACTGCCTCTTTCTAATTTTTCTGCCTTTTCGTTTTTTTTGCTGCCACTCACGCCAAAATGCCCACCACAGCATTTAATTTTTTTTGTTCACCAGATAGCAAGGTTTGGGCTCCATGTGGGCTTTGGACCTAACCCAACACTAGCGCATATCACGGAAATAGCTAGCGGGGTCTCTTTCAAAGTCATCCATGTAAATGCCGCCTAGCTTTCATGGTTTTCCTTTCTTCCCTAGAAGAAGACTCCAACTTCGACAAGAGAGCAATACCGCCTACCACCAGAATACCAGCCGCTACAGCACCGGCAAACACCTTGGCCGTTTCATATGCTTCATCCTCTTTGTCTGCTCTTCGAGTTCCACTCTTGCTCTCGCTTGAACCCATGATAACCCAACTCAAGTTATATCTAAGTGACTCCATACCATATAGTTTATATTAATTACTTTTTTTATGCAACATGATATATTTTTAAAATTTTATATTAGTTTTAATTATTTTTATTTTTTTACATATATATATTGTTTATTTTGATATATAAGATATCGTACTATGTTTTTTTAGATTTTTTAAAGTCAATATGAAAATAATTATTCTATCCAATTTATTATATGCTTTCATCATTTATATATTTATTTGAATTTATTAGATAGTTTTAATAAAGTTTGATTATATCAGTCATGAGTTCTCATGATTATTCTTCTTCATAGTCGTTGTTCTTATTTGTAGTTCTTTTTCGAATACTATTATTCGCTAGTTACTCTTCTTACAATCTAAAGGGATATGAACTTTTTAAATAACTTTTGTATAGCAATCCTTAAATTGAATTTTCCTTAATGATATTTTTTAATGTTCATAATATTCTAAATTATATAATATTAAATTATATATTTAATAAAAAAGTAACTATGGTAATTTGTTAAGGGTTTATATTAATCATTATCATATAACCATATTTATTGATGTTCATGATATTCTAAATTATATAATATTCTAAATTTTATAATTTATAACATTAAATTATATATTTAATAAAAAAAGATAATTCTATTAATTTTCTACTATAAGAGAGTTGTTATGAAACGTCCTGACCCGTATTTACCAGACAAGGTAAACACGTGCTAGAACTGTTTTTATTACAGTAGCAGACAGTACACATGATTCAAAATACAATACAAGGCAAAGTTCAAATACAGCATCCGTCACCCGATCCCGGGGAGCATTATTACACTCCAAGCTCAACAACAACAGAAAATATACAAATCACAGCAACAGAGGTAGAGTGACAGGGAAACACAGCCTCAAAGACATAAGATAACACACATAGCAGCTACAAGGCATATGATAACACAGCAGCGGAATTCTTAGAATGAGATGCAGCAGAGGTATGGATCCGGGGTCTGGTGGAGTAGAAACAGCAGCTGGCCGAACCTCGTACCTGTACTTCGAGCAACTCATCCTACGTGATGAAACCACGCAGGCGAGGGGTGAGTCCGAAGTGCTCACCGGTACAATAATGTACAATCATGGATAAACAGTAATATGCAAGCAAACATAATACCGAGAGAGAAAAGTACTAGCAAAAGACAAACAGAGTTTCATTCGAAACATGACTATGCCAGAGCTAAAAGACATTACTATAGTTTCCAATTTTATTTTCGGGGCTCTGTCACTGGACAAGCTAGGGTCGTACCTAGTTATTAACGTGTTTCGGGTGCCAGACCAAAAGAGAACCCATGGATAGACATCCCAAAATAGAACCCAGGGATAGACATCCCAAACTATAATCACGGGATAGACATCCCAAGCATAGACATGCTTATAACAAGAACCCAGGTCATGGCCACCACAAAACAGTCTCTAACCATCGAGTCGTACCACTACTTTCCAAGTGACCATTAAGTCGTCAACACAACCTCCAATCATCCAATTATCTCATCATATCATTTTATCCATAATTAACATATCAACAACCATAACAGCAAATACCAAGTAGCCAAACACAACCAACTCAGCAGTTCATTCAAGTAAATTAGTTAACAGAGAAACACATTAGTACTATGTGCAGGATATCAAAGGTTATCCATCCTCACCTTAGTCGGTTTTCTTACTCCTGGAAGTCCTCAAATTGTCTCAGCTCTGGTTCCTCGGGATACTGCTCGTTATCAACTCCTATATTAAATAATAAAATACGTACACATAAGATGCACAGCAATGATATGCAAATGATAACTAATACTGTAAGCCGTAGAATAAAACACTAAGCCCACTTGGTTATTGCCTCGGGTCATGTTATCATCATCATTTACCATTTAAATTTCAAGTGCCAAAAATATACTATACTTATACCCGGTTATTATTCTGGTATTATACTTTGATAATACCTTTTCCAAAATATTGATAAAAATAATTATTATTCTTCCAAAAGGTAGTAGCTATCATAAAGTAATTTTTCTAGAAATTAATCACATATACATATTTTTCGATAAAATATTCCATAGTATATATCCTTAAGAGTATTACTATAATTTAATAATCATGTTATAATTACATTAGTTTTCTTGAAAATAACATATCAAAGTAATTACTTCATTCATTCATTCTTTTTACCAAATATAATCATATACCATATATTTATTTTTTTCCAGAAAATATATAACCCATAGTATAAATTTTTCCCAGATTTTATATTCCAATTACCATATTATTGTTAATTATCTCGGGTTGGGCCTTTATACTTATTATTGGACCATGAGCAGCCCAAGAGTTTGGTCCAAGGAGACAACCAACCGGCCCAGGTGCAGGTCCTAGACCCAGGCCATCAACCCGGCCCAAGCTTGCAAACCGGCTTCAAAGCCTGACCCGTTTGAGGGTCAGGTTGCTTACCTTAACCCGGCGCTTCACGGGTCGAAGGCGGCAGCAACGGCGAAGGAGACACGGCAAGGCTGAGGCGAGGCGCTGGTGAGAGAGACGGCGACGAGGGTGAAGGCGGTGCAGTGAGAGGAAGACGCGGCGGCTGCAGTCGGCGACTTGGTCGTTGTCGGCTGTGGATCGTCATTCGCAAAGAGGAAGGCAGAGCAGCAGGGTTCGGTGACGATGACGATCAGCAGGCGGTGCAAGACACGGGGGAAGAGTGGCTGAAGGCGAGGCGAGCTCGGCGGCAGGTGGTCGCGGTGGTGGTCGGCACGCAGGAAGAAAAGAAAAGATGAGGAGGAGGAGGAGGTGACGTGGCCGGGTGTGTGTTGTTTTGTTTTTGTTTTTTAAACGTAAGTGTATGGTTTTTTTTTGCAGGGAAGGTTTCTGGGCAGAAGTTGATGCAGTGGGATGAAAGTTATTTGGGCTGCCTGCAGGGAACAAGTGAAGGTGAGTTTCTTTATTTTGCAGCTGCTGGATTGCACGGTCAAGGAAGCTGCCAGGCACACTGAAAGAAGCTTCAGGAAGGAAGGTAAGGAGGAAGATTCACGTGGCGGAAGAAAATGTGGTGTAAGTGTAAAACACACACTCAAGCGGGTATTATCTGGACCAACAAATAACTAAAACACCCACTTTACTTTATTTCTGGTCCGTTCTTTCGAGGTTAAACCTGACTTTTCTTAAGATTCCTGGACCCGAAAAATACCAACTCTGGTCCATAAAATCCGCAGAAAATTTGGGACGTGAGGCATAGGTAGGTTTCAGAATCCGATGCATAATTTACCCTGAAATAATTACCCAAGATTAATTTTATAAGGTAAATTACTATACAATGC
Source organism: Turnera subulata (assembly GCA_028386065.3). Lineage (NCBI taxonomy): Eukaryota > Viridiplantae > Streptophyta > Magnoliopsida > Malpighiales > Passifloraceae > Turnera > Turnera subulata. The sequence continues at coordinate 113,658 of JAKUCV010007347.1, forward strand.
CCTTTTACAGTCTCGATAAAAACATAAATTTTACCTGGGCTGTTACAGTCTACCCTCCTTAAAAGAATTTTGTCCTCGAAATTCATTCAAATCCTGCAAAGAGATGCGGATACTGGGACCGCATATGTTCTTCAACCTCCCATGTAGACTCATTAGCGGAATGCTGATTCCACTTGACCTTAACCATAGGAATGGTACGGTTCCGCAACTGCCGAACTTCTCGAGCAAGAATCTGTTTCGGCACCTCTATGTAGGTGAGGTCCTCTGCTACCTCAACATCCACTGGGGCCATAATATGACTAGGGTCCGATTGATATCTCCTCAGCATAGAGATATGAAACACGTCATGAATGCGTGATAGCTCATCAGGTAAAGACAACCTGTAAGCCAATGGTCCCACTCTCTCCACAATCTCGTACGGCCCGATATATCTTGGACTCAGCTTCCCTCTCTTGCCGAATCTAATCACACCTTTCCAAGGTGCTACTCTGAGAAAAACCTTCTCACCAACGTTATACTCCATCTCACGTCGGTGTTTGTCAGCGTAGCTCTTTTGCCGATCCTGAGCAGCTCTCATACACTGCTTTACTGTCTGGATCTTGTCAACTGTCTGTTGAACTAATTCCGGTCCAACGATCAGTCTCAAACCTTCTTCATCCCAACACACTGGACTTCTACACTTCCTTCCATAGAAGGCCTCAAAAGGTGGAATACCAATACTAGAATGGTAGCCGTTGTTATAGGCAAACTCTGCCAAAGGCAGATACTTATCCTAACTCCTACTGAAGTTGAGTGCGCAAGCCCTCAACATGTCCTCCAACATCTGTATATTCCTCTCAGACTGTCCATCTGCCTGTGGATGAAAAGCAGTGCTGAAGCTCAACTTGGTTCCTAATGCCGCTTGTAAGCTCTTCCAAAAATATGATGTGAACCTCGAATCTCTGTCTGAAACTATGGAATTTGGAATCCCATGAAGTCTCACAACCTCAGCAACATACTTACCTGCCAACGAGTCCATGGTATCCGTTTGGCGGATAGGGAGAAAATGAGCCGATTTCGTTAATTGATCAACGATGACCCAAATAGCATCATGTTGCTTCCGAGTCATTGGTAACCCAATCGCAAAGTCCATGGTGATCATCTCCCACTTCCACTTCAGTACTGACAATGATCTCATCTTCCCTGTTGGAGCCTGATGTTCGGCTTTCACCTGTTGGCAAGTGAGACATCTTGCAACATACTCGGCTAAGTCCTTCTTCATACGAGGCCACCAGAAATGGCTCTTTAGGTTTTGATACATCTTGGTGCTTCCAGGATGCATCGCATATGGTGTCATGTGTCCTTCATCCAGAATCTAACTACGCAAACTACTGACATTGGGTACGCATACCCGTTTCCCAATCATCAGTGCACCATCATCAGCTATACGAAACTTTTCTTTCTTCCCGCTCCTTACTCATTCCTTTAGCTTGACCAGGTTAGGATCACCATCTTGTAGCTCCACTATCCATCCTCTTAGGTTAGACTTGACACTCATGTGTGCCAGCAAGGCTCCTGTATCATCCACTACCAGGCCAACTCCTAACTTCCTTAACTCGATAAGTGAGAGCATCGAGTAACTAGTGGAAACATCCTCTTGTTGTCTCTGACTCAAGGCATCAGCTATCACATTAGCCTTTTCTGGGTGATACTCGATAGTACAATCATAATCATTAAGCAATTCAACCCAGCGTCTCTGTCGCAGGTTAAGCTCCCTCTGAGTCATGATGCACTTAAGGCTTTTGTGGTCGGTGAAGATTCGACACTTCTCTCCAAACAAGTAGTGTCTCCAAATCTTCAGAGCCATGATTACAGCTGCCATTTCAAGATCATTCATCGGGTAGTTCTTCTCATGAGCCCTCAACTGCCTGGAGGAGTAAGCAATCACTCGTCCTTCTTGCATCAGCACGGCTCCTAAACCAAGAACCGATGCATCACAGAACAACACATACTCCACTCCAGGTTTCGGTACTATCAGAACCAGTGTTGTGGTCAGCTTCCTCTTAAGCTCTTCAAAACTCTACTGATATGCTGGGCTCCAAACAAACGCCTGATCTTTCCTTAATAGCTTAGTCACGGGACTGGCTATCAAAGAAAAGCCCTCGATGAACCTCCGGTAGTATCCTGCAAGGCCAAGAAAACTCCTGACTTCAGACATATTCTTAGGAGGTTCCCACTCCAACACGACTTTTACCTTGGCAGAGTCAACTTTTATTCCATCCCCGCCTACCACATGTCCGAGAAAGGAAACTTCTCCAAGCCAAAATTCGCACTTGCTGAATTTGGCATATAACTGCTTCTCCCGTAACCTCTGAAGCACTATCATCAAATGCTCCTCGTGCTCTTCCTTGCTCTTAGAGTATATGAGGATATCATAAATGAAGATCATAACAAACTTATCCAAAAACTCGTTCAAAACCAAGTGCATCAAGCACATGAATACTGCTGGTGCATTGGTCAACCCGAACGGTACCACTGTGAACTCGAAGTGACCATACCGCGTGCGAAAGGCAGACTTCGGTATGTCCTTTTCTGCAATCTTGATCTGGTGATACCCAGACCGAAGATCAATCTTGGAAAACACAGTGGCTCCCTGTAGCTGGTCAAAAAGGTCATCAATTCTAGGTAGTGGGTACTTGTTCTTAACTGTCACCTTGTTTAGCTGGCAGTAGTCTACACACATCCGCAAGCTACCATCTTTTTTCTTAACGAACAGAACTGGTCCACCCCATGGTGATGTACTAGGTCTGATGAAACTCTTCTCAAGCAGCTCATCCAACTGTTTCTTCAGCTCTTGAAGCTCTGTTGGTGCCATTCTGTATGGAGCCATCGATATAGGCGTGACTCCTGGCATCAGATCAATGGTATACTCAACCTCTCTATCGGGTGGCAAACCTGGCAAATCATCTGGGAAGACATCAATGAACTCCCTCACCACGGATATATCTCCTGGGGTAGGATCTCGTGTTCCTTCACCTGTGATGTAGTTCAACAAAACATCTGGACCATGCGACTTTACTCCAAACTCCTGCATAGCAGAGATGCTATATGTAGCAGCAGCTTTCCTAATACCTGTTACCAAAACCTGTCGTCCACCATCAGAAGTCAGCAGCACTTCCTTGATTCGACAATTCACCATCGCATTATATCTCGACAACCAATCCATCCTGAGGATTATGTTGAATCCCTCCATGTTCATCACGACCAACCGAGATAAGAAAATCTCGTCATCATACGAGAGGAGGACATCTCTACAAGCATGTGTTAATATCACTACTATGTCTGCGGGTAACCTAACCCTCAGCGGACATGCTAAGCTCTCTTCCTTACAGTTATGTTGTATAGCGAAACTTTGAGCGATAAAAGAATGTGTAGCACCAGGATCAATCAAGGTGTTTGCAATACTACCAAAAACTATAAAGATACCTGCGATAACATCAGCACTCTTAGGATCATCCTCAGCCGTGATTACAAATGCCCTCGGAGTGGCCGCACTCTGTTTCATAGATGACTGTGTCCGAGTAGGAGCAGCTCCTCGTCCACGGCCTCGGCCAACTCTAGGACCACTGGGTACGCTGGTCACTGATGCTTGTATGGTTTGAGCAGGGACAGTAACTCCAGATCTCCCCAACCTAGGACACGAGCTCTGATAGTGCCCAACTTCGTTTCACTCGAAACACCTCACCTTAGACAGAGGAGGTCTAGGGCGAGTGTCTCTAGATAAAGTCCCTCCGGACTGGGTCTACGAACTCCCACGATTATTGCTGTAGCTGTTACTCCATCCCCGACCCTGGGATGCTGGCATGGATTGGCCCTGTCCATACCCTGGTCTGTTACTGATGTTAGTGTAATATGCCCAAAAGCCAATCAATGGATGTATATTTTGAGTCATATATACACATTAAGGTTATTCCAATAAGTATCGTTTATGAGATAAACGCTTGCACATACTTATAACCCTAGAATATTTCATATTCTTAAATTGTCCCTAGTCGATTATTATTATGGATGGGTTGTAATAATAAATTAAGACTAGCATATGTTGAGAGTTCATATGTGATATGAATTCAACATACAGGTACAAGTTAGAGAACTTGTGGACTGGACCGACCCACATAAGAACGCTACATGGAACGTTATATGTTTTGTCGATAACGGTTCTTATAATGTATTGTCCTTAGACCTGTGATCATCAAGGTTCCCAACATGTGAGTCATATGCTTTGATATTATTCCTGGTCATCCGTAACTGGATAGACGTAAGGGTAATCATTGGGTATATGATGAGTGTGTAGTGGGTTTTGTATGATCCAGAGGGGATTCGTCCAACCCATATAACGGGTATATTATCGGAGAGTGATCATCAAGGTTCCCAACATGTGAGTCATATGCTTTGATATTATTCCTGGTCATCCGTAACTGGATAGACGTAAGGGTAATCATTGGGTATATGATGAGTGTGTAGTGGGTTTTGTATGATCCAGAGGGGATTCGTCCAACCCATATAACGGGTATATTATCGGAGTGTTTCTTGATAGAGTTGAACCATAAATGCATGGCCATGCTCGGATAAAGATATATGATATCGTTGGTATCCGTTTTACCGGTTAACTCGAGGATCAAGAAACTGAGATTAAACATATGCGAGATTGACATATTCCATGTCTCGTGTTTAATCTTGATAATGGGACGAAGGGACGATGACATGTTCCGAGGCATGTGGAATCAGTATTGATCTTGTCGTTCGAGTGACAATGATGTGTTGCTAGACGCCGCTCTTTACTTATAATTGTAAAATGAGATTTTACGATTATTGCCGAACGTACAAGTGCCTACAGGGTCACACACATACAGCCGTTGATCCGAGCAGGTGGTTGAACTGTGGTTGGACCATGGTTGAACCAAGATGTGGTTGGACCGTGGTTAGACCAGGGTCGTTTTTGGGCTGGTTTGGTTCACTAAATGTCAGATTTTTTAAACAAAACATGCTGAGTTGTGTTGATAATGCTTAGTGGGAAACATGATTATGTGGAGACATAATCATGTTGCTTAATGGACCACCATGTTGGTCATTAACTCCACTAATGCATTATGCCTTTGAGGGTTGAGTGATCAGATCACTATTGCTCATCTTCTTCCTTACACACACTTGTTCTTGAGAGAATTTTCAGAGCTTGAGAAGAGTTCTTGAGTAGTCTGAAAATTGAGAGAAAAACACCACACACAAAAGCTCCCGGAAACCTGTTGCTAGCACACCAGTTCGGGAGAGCTCGGGTTGAAGTCATGAGACGTTCTTCGACCGGTTACTTCGGTTCGTGTGGATACCGTAGAGGGACAAGGCATTTGTCTGGCTCTTGCTGATTCGGCTCTACAGTTGGGTGAAAGACCTCAACCGAACCAGGTATGAAAAATTGTTATTCGGTTTAGCTCCATTCACATGGATCCTCCATGTGTATCCGGTTTTTTCGCTGCGCTTCTTGTGTTTGTTGCTTTTGATTGTCAAATGAATGAACCGGATACCAACAGTGGTAGCGGAGCCTCTTGTGAAGTCCTAAACCGAATTTTGTGTGTTCATATGTTATATGTGATATAGCTTGAACATGCTAGGCATATGTGATATGTTGTTTTCAATTATGTATATGTGATATATGTATTGATGTTGGTGTTTGTCAAAAGAGTTTTGACAAAGAGAACTTGATTGGTATGTGATATCAATCAAGGAGTTCTTGGCAGTAAGTCGAAAGAGTTCGACTAGGAAAAACCGAGTGTCGGTTTGTGTTTTGAACGATTGTAGTTCAAGTTCCGCAGGCCCAGAACATCGATGTTGGTAGGACTAACATCGATGTTCATGTGTTGATTAGCCTTTGCCAAGCCGAATTAACATCGATGTTGTGTGGACAACATCGATGTTCTAAGTAGGCTAGTTTTGGCCGAATCAAAATAACATCGATGTTGAGTTATCAACATCGATGTTGACATGAAGAGGCCTTGGCAGAACTCTCAAAACATCGATGTTTAAGAGTTGAACATCGATGTTATTTGAGCTCGGCCAAATTGGTTTGAGTTCCAGAGCTCCAACAATATCGATGTGTGAGTGTCAACATCGATGTTCTTGAGTTCCAGAACCCAAACATCGATGTTCTTGAGTTCCAGAACCCAAACATCGATGTTTAAATGTTAAACATCGATGTTAAAATGCTACTACCAAAACTTGAATTTTTCAGAAGCTCATCAACATCGATGTTGAAAGTTCAACATCGATGTTATTGAGCTACTGCCAAAAGGTTTGGAGTTCAGGTTACACACAACATTGATGTTGAAATGTGCAACATCGATGTTATGGAGCTACTGCAAAAATTATTTGGAGCTCGAGTTCTCACAACATCGATGTTGTAATGTCCAACATCGATGTTATTGAGCTACTGCCAAAGAGTTGGGACAATTTGATTGTCACAACATCGATGTTCCAAATGGTAACATCGATGTTATCATGTATTTTGTTTTTCAAACTTACATGACATCAATGTATGATTTATCAAGAACAATCATGTGATGTGTAGGAATTATATGTTGATGAAAATATTAAGTTCTTAGTTGTCTTCCATGGTAAGCACTCATCATTGCTTCGATCAACAAATGGTAGGTTTTGCCAAAGCAAGGTGCCTTTGCTTATCTTAGCAAGGTGCGAAGCGATAATTGTAATATCGAAACTGCTTATTATGGTGTTGAACTTAACTAGGTCATCTTAATAGGATTAAGGACTTAGAGGCAAGGAGTTGAGCTAAGTCTATGAGATAGACTAGAACAAAGTGTTGTTCACTCAACTATCCAAGAGTTACATGAGATGTAATTGACAAGAGTTGTCTACCTAAATAACTATTGATATATGCGATCAGCCAAAGCTGACATATATTGTAGTGAAATATGGATCTTGGCCTACTTATATAATTGTCTTGATTTATGTAGTAGGAGCACATTTAATAGAATTCCTTGTTAAATGTATTTGTATGCGTGACTCTTATTTGTGTGAGTTGATCATTATTGTAGAGTTTCCATGGCACTAAATACTAGCACATTGTCACTGTGATCGGTCCTTGAGAAGGAAAAGTTAAACGGGAATAACTTCCTGAAATGGTATCGTAACTTGAGGATTGTCCTCAAACAAGAAAAGAAATTGTATGTCCTCGAAGGGCCCGTTCCGAGTGAACCGACGCCTAGTGCACCAAGGGCAGAAAGGGATGCTTACAAGAAGCATCTAGATGATGCATTGGACATTGCTTGCCTAATGCTGATCACCATGGACTATGAGCTTCAAAAGCAACATGAGAACATGGGGGCGTTCGATATGATCGAATACCTTAAGATGCTCTTTGAGGAGCAAGCAAGGCATGAGAGGTATGAGACCTCTAAGGCACTGTTTCAATGCAGAATGGCTGAATCATCTCCCGTCAGACCTCATGTGCTTAAGATGATTGGATACATCGAAAGCTTTGAGGGTCTAGGGTTTCCTTTGCAGAAGGAATTGGCTGTTGACCTAGTCCTGCAATCGTTTTCGGATAGCTACGGTCAATTTGTCATGAACTTCAATATGAACCAACTTAACAAGTCCTTGTCCGAGTTGCTCAACATGTTGGGAACAGCTGAGCAACAAATGAAGGCAAGTAAATCCAATAGCATATTGATGCTTGGAGGTGGCAAAGGAAAGGGTAAAGCTAAGATGAAGAAATCCACCAAAAAGTTTGGTGCATCTTCTTCACAAATACTGAAACCTAAAGGTGGTATTGCAAAGGAAGGCGAATGCTTTCATTGCAAGAAGTCTGGCCATTGGAGACGGAACTGCCTGGTTTATCTTCAAGAGTTGAAGAAGAAGAAGGGAAGTGAGACTTCCACTTCAGGTATGTTCGTTATAGAAGCGAATATCTCTATCTCTGCATCATAGGTATTAGATACCGGATGTGGTTCTCACATTTGTGTAAATGTGCAGAAACTAAGAAAGAGTAGGAGATTGGCTAAGGGTGAGATAGACCTACGTGTGGGAAATGGAGCAAGAGTTACTGCATTAGCCGTAGGAACTTACTATCTATCCTTACTGAGTGGTTTAGTTTTGGAACTAGACGATTGCTATTATGTATCAACCATTAGCAGGAATCTGATTTCTGTATCTTGTCTTGACAAGAAAGGATTTTCATTTGTAATAAAGGACAATTGTTGTTCCATTTATTTCAATGATGTTTATTATGGTGGTGCATATTTGAGCAATGGTTTGTATATTCTAAACCTAGAAACCGCAATCTATAACGTTAACACGAAGAAGGTTAGAACGAATGATTCTAATGAAACGTACCTTTGGCATTGTCGTTTAGGCCATATAAACGAGACTCGTATATCTAAACTCCATAAAGATGAACTTTTAGACTCATTTGATTATGAATCATTTGAGACGTGTGAGTCGTGTTTGTTAGGCAAAATGACGAAGGCCCCTTTTACCGTTAAGGGTGAGAGAGCATCGGACTTATTAGGTCTTATACATAGTGATGTATGCGGACCTATGTCCACACAGGCTAAAGGCGGTTTTTCATACTTCATTACATTTACTGACGATTTCAGTAGATATGGCTATGTGTATCTAATGAGACACAAGTCAGAATCCTTTGAAAAGTTCAAAGAATTCAAGAATGAAGTACAAAATCAACTCGGTAAAAGTATTAAGATGCTTCGATCAGATCAAGGAGGTGAATACTTAGACCGAGAGTTTCTTGATCATCTAAAGGAATGTGGTATAGTATCACAGCTCACTCCGCCGGCTACACCTCAATGGAATGGTGTATCCGAAAGGAGGAATAGAACCTTGTTAGACATGGTTCGTTCGATTATGAGTCAAGCTGACCTTCCTCCTTTGTTTTGGGGACATGCATTATTGAGTGCAGCTTTTACACTAAACCGTGTTCTATCTAAATTCGTCGAAAAGATACCATATGAGATATGGACTGGGAAGCATCCCAATTTGTCTTTTATGAGAATTTGGGGTTGTGAGGCTTACGTAAGACGTGAAGCATCAGATAAACTCGGCCCTAAATCCGACAAGTGCCTCTTTGTAGGATATCCTAAGGAAACGAAAGGGTATTATTTATATAATCCTTTAGAGCACAAAGTGTTTGTTACTCGGACTGCTATTTTTCTAGAAAGAGAATTTATTTCTAGAAGAATCAGTGGGAGGAAAGTAGAACTCGAAGAAGTTCGAGAGATAGAGGCTGAGATGGAACAAGGGCAGGAACCACAAGAAGTTGTGGGTGAGATTCTTGTGCCTGTAACACATGGACCGCGTAGGTCGGATAAGACTCGGTATGAGCCTGAGAGATATGGATTTCTCATGACTCATGCTGGAGACGTGATGCTCATAGATGAGGATGAGCCCACTTCCTATCAGCAGGCCATTACGGGTCCGGACTCTGAGAAGTGGCTAGAGGGCATGAATTCGGAAATGGAATCCATGTACGAAAACAAGGTATGGACCTTGGTTGATCCACCCAAAGGGGTAAAACCCATTGGGTGCAAATGGGTCTTTAAGAGAAAGACCGACATGGATGGGTTTTTATGTTCATGATATTCTAAACTATATAATTTATAATATTAAATTATATATTTAAAGAAGAGAGTAATTCTATTAATTTGTTATGGATTTCTATTTAATTTGCAGTAATTGGTTTTTTTTCGATTGTTGTTATAATGTAAAGGAATAGTAATTGTTCAGAATAGCTTTTTGGCTTGGAGAAGTTTCCTTCCTCGGACATGTAGTAGGCGGGGATGGAATAAAAGTTGATCCCGCTAAAGTTAAGGCTGTGTTGGAGTGGGAGCCTCCTAAGAATATGTCAGAAGTCAGGAGTTTTCTTGGTCATGTAGGATATTATCGGAGGTTCATAGAAGGTTTTTCCTTACTAGCCAGTCCTATGACTAAGCTATTGAGGAAAGAACAAGCTTTTGTTTGGAGCCCGGAATGTCAATAGAGTTTTTAGGAGCTTAAGAAGAAGCTGACCACGGCACCAGTGCTGACAGTACCGAAGCCAGGAGTGGAGTATGTGTTGTTTTGTGATGCATCAGGACTTGGTTTAGGAGCTGTGCTGATGCAAGAAGGACGAGTGATTGCTTATGCTTCTAGACAGCTAAGGACTCATGAGAAGAACTACCCGACTCATGATCTCGAGATGGCAGCAGTGATTTTGGCTCTGAAGATTTGGAGACACTATTTGTTTGGAGAGAAGTGCCGAATCTTCACCGACCACAAAAGCCTTAAGTACATCATGACTCAGAAGGAGCTTAACCTGCGAAAAAGACGTTGGGTTGAGTTGCTTAATGATTATGACTGTACTATCGAGTATCACCCAGAGAAGGCTAATGTGGTAGCTGATGCTTTGAGCCGGAGACAACCGGATGATGCCTCCATTAGTTACTCGATGCTTTCACTTATCGAGTTAAGGAAGTTGGGAGTTAACTTGACAGTGGATGATACAGGAGCTTTGCTAGCACACATGAGTGTCAAGTCTAATCTAAGAGGATGGATAGTGGAGTTACAAGATGGAGATCCCGACCTAGTCAAGCTAAAGGAAGGAGTAAGGAGTGGAAAGGAAGACAAGTTCCGGATAGCTGATGATGGAGCATTGATGATTGGGAAACGGGTACGTGTACCCAATGTCAGTAATCTGCGTAGTCAGATCTTAGAAGAAGGTCACATGACGCCATATGCGATGCATCCTGGAAGCACCAAGATGTATCAGAACCTGAAGAGCCATTTCTGGTGGCCTCGCATGAAGAAGGATGTGGCAGAGTATGTCGCTAGATGCATTACTTGCCAGCAGGTGAAAGCCGAACATCAGGCTCCAGCAGGCAAGATGAGATCTTTGACAATACCGGAATGGAAGTGGGAGATGATCACTATGGATTTTGTGATTGGTTTACTGATGACTCGAAAGCAGCATGACGCTATTTGGGTCATCGTCGACCGATTAACAAAATTGGCTCATTTTCTCCCTATCCGCCAGACTGATACCATGGACACATTGGCGGGTAAGTATGTTGCTGAGATTGTAAGACTACACGGAATTCCAAAGTCTATAGTCTCAGACAGGGATCTGAGGTTCACATCACGATTCTGGAAGAGTTTACAAGCTGCTTTAGGGACCAAGTTGAGCTTCAGCACTGCTTTTCATCCTCAGACAGATGGACAGTCTGAGAGGACCATACAGACACTGGAGGACATGCTTAGAGCTTGTGCGCTTAACTTCACTGGGAGTTGGGATAAGTATCTGCCCTTGGCAAAGTTTGCTTACAACAACGGCTACCATTCCAGCATTGGTATGCCACCTTTTGAGGCACTCTATGGGAGGAAGTGTAGGAGTCCGGTATGTTAGGATGAGGAAGGTATGAGATTGATCGTTGGACCGGAGTTAGTCCAGCAGACGGTGGACAAGATCCAGACAGTAAGACAGTGCATGAGAGCTGCTCAGGATCGGCAGAAGAGCTATGCCAACAAACACCGACGTGAGATGGAGTATAACGTTGGTGAGAAGGTTTTTCTCAGAGTTGCACCTTGGAAAGGAGTGGTCAGGTTTGGCAAGAGAGAAAAGTTGAGTCCAAGGTATATCGGGCCATATGAGATTATAGAGAGAATTGGACCACTAGCTTACAGGTTGTCTTTGCCTGATGAGCTATCACGCATTCATGATGTATTTCACGTCTCTATGTTGAGGAGGTATCGGTCAGACCCTAGTCATATTGTGGCCCCAATGGATGTTGAAGTGGCAGAAGATCTTACCTACACCGAAATGCCGGAACAGATTCTTGCTCGGGAAGTACGGCAGTTGCGGAACCGTACCATTTCTATGGTTAAGGTCAAGTGGAGTAAGCATTCTGCTAACGAGTCAACATGGGAAGTCGAGGAGCATATGCGATCCCAGTATCCACATCTCTTCACTGGTTCGGAGTGAATTTCGGGGACGAAATTCTTTTAAGGGGGGTAGACTGTAACAGCCCGGGTAAAAAATTTATATTTTACCGGGACTGTAGAAACGCTTTGTATAGTAATTTACCTAATAAAAATAATCTTGGGTAATTATTTCAAGGTAAATTATGCATCGAAATCCGAAACCGACCCTTACCCCACGCTCGGGATTTTTCTGCGGATTTTACGGACCAAAGTTGGAATTTTTGGGGTCTAGGAATCTTCAGAAAAGTCAGGCTTAACCTCGAATTACCGGGCCAGAAATTAAATCAAGGGGGCATTATTGGTATTTTTTGGTCCAGACGGGACACGACTGCATAATGCAGCCGCCTTGCTCCTGTGTGCACGTGAAAACCTGTCTCCCCTGTGATGCCCGTGAAACCTGCCTTTTTCTTTCCTCTCCAAGCCTTGTGTTTCCCTACACCACCACCTTCCTACAAACCTGCAACCATCCTCTGCAACTTCAACCTCCAGTACAAATCCTCAAACAAAACACACAACCCAGTTCCCTTCATTTTACCAAAAAAATAAAAAAAAAGAAGAAAAGAACTAAACCCCCTCACACGCCGTCGTTTTGACCACCATCATCATCTTTTTCATTTTCTTCTTCTTCTCGCGAGCCGGCCGACCCGAGGACCTGCAGCGCGTCGGTCAACGTCACCAACGAACCTTCGCTTCTTCCTCGTCGTGCGCGCTGTAGCTGGTATCAGAGGAAGCTGTCTCGTCGTCCTCGTCGTTTTCCTCTTTTCTTCCACGGGACGCCGCCGTTGCCGAGAGGAGATCCATACCGTCGAGCCTCCTTGCGTCGCCAAGCCGCAGCCTCGCCTCCCGTCAGCCTTCTCCTCACGTGCGTCGCCGACTCTGCTTGTGCCTTCCGACGTCGTGTCGTCCTTCAAAGATGAGCAGTGCACGGGTGAGTGAAGGTTGAAGACAACCCGCTTCTGCCACCGGGTCGCATTCTGGGTCGGGTCGACCTGGATATCACTTGGGCTAGGCAAAAAGTTGGGTTTGGGCCTGGGTGTTTGGCTAGCTGGGCTTGGTCACGCGGGCCTGTGCCTGGGCCTCAGCTTGAGGTCTGGTCCTGGTACTGTGCAGGCCTGTCTGGCACTATTCACAGGCCCAGTCCAGTATAATAAAAAAAAGAAAATAAATACTGGAATGAGGGATAAATAATAAAAAATAAAATAAAATAAATAATTGGAATAATTTAGGAAATATATGGATATTAAAGGGGAAATAATTACTTTGGAATATGTATATATATGGTAAGTAATAATATTTTGGAAAGTACATACTCAAGGAAAATAAATTGGAAAGGGTATTATCAAAGTAAATACGTACCTCGATAATAACCGAATGTAATTATAGCAGAATATTTCCGACCTATGTAATTAAATGGTGAATGATGGTGATAATAGGAATAACCCGGGGAAGTACCGAGTTAGCGCAGTAGTTATTTTACAATTTACAGTAATAGTCAAGCATTTGCATATCATCTTATATGTGCATAAATTGTTGTTTGATATAGGAATTGATAACGAGCAGTACCCTGAGGAGCCTGAGCTGGAACATTTCGAGGACTTTCAGGAGTAGAAAATCGACTAAGGTGAGGATAAGTAATTATTTATATACTGCCGTAGTACCAAGTTGCTGTTGTGTTATATGCTTGGATAATTCTCTGTTGTTGTGAATAGTTGTTGTGAAATGATTTTGATTGGAATTTGTTGCCGTTGATGTTGTTGAGTTGATTCTACTGTTGTTGTTATGGATAAAGTTAGAAATGCTAGTACTAGTTGGTTATTATTGTTGCTGTTGTTGACTGTGAAATTATGGGAGTAGAGTACCGAGGGTACCGAGTCATGTGGTTTATATTATCCAGACGAGCGGAGAGGCTGTGAGTCTGCTCGGGATAATGAGAGAGTGGAGGATAACAGGAATTAAGTAACTAGAAATAATTAAATTGGTCACACTTAGACATCTAGAAAATCACAGTTAAATGTTGGATTAGCCAGATGGTAGTCTTACTTTTATGGTGCTGGGGGAGAGTGTGCTTGGGGTCTGCTCCCTGTCTGTACCAATTCTTATTTTAGGCGCTGGGGGAGAGTGTGCTTGGGATCTGCTCCCTGTTTGTGCCAGTTTTACGTGGAGGTACCAGGGCGGGGTCCACGGACTAGCTAGCTTGACTACCAGACGACGGCCATCATTTAGCTAGTGATAGGGGCCCTGATAATAAAATTGGTATAGCGTGTCTAGAGTCACATAGAGTGTTATTTAAGGTTTGTGGGAACCTTAGTATTTGCTGTTGATGTGACTTTGATTATTTACGGTTGATGTATATGTATAATTGCTTATGGATTTTACCCGGTGAGCACTTCGGACTCACCCCTCGCCTGCGTGACCTGGTCGCGTAGTTTGATTGTGCGTAGCTCAGGTACGTTCGAGGCAAGATGTGGCGCACCCTCTGCCAGGCCCGGATCCATCCTGCGTTGCATCATGTTTATTCTGTTGTTTATTGTTGTGTTGTATTAAGACTTCCGCTGCTTGCACTGAATAACTCTGTGGATTGATGCTTGTTGTAATAATGTTCCCGTACCGGGACAAGTACGGTTGATGTATTATGTACTTTTAATGTATTAAATCTGTTGGTTGTGTTATTTACCGCTGTGGTTGTTGTAATAGTATGTGGTCCCACGTGTTTACTATATAAAACGGTAAATACGGATCGGGACGTTTCACCACAATTGTCTCTTCAATAGGGTAATTAATTAATTCTCTTGGAACTACACCCAATTGTTCTAGTCAAATCCTGCCACCTCTACTCGAGAATAGATAACGTAAAGGTTCTTATAATCTCATTGGAACTGGAACCAATTAATTTTGTCTTGAAACACTCTTCCACTTCGTATTCCCCCATTATTGAGACATTGTAGTAAATCACATTGAAGCAATATTGGAACTGTGTAAAGGATCATTGGAAAAAGGAGAAGTAGGCGGAAATTGAATTTAGCTAGCCATGCATGTTTCTGAGTTTTTTAATTTTTATCGTGACTTGATAATAAAGACCCTACAAGTAAGTAATAGGCATTAGCTCTACTATTATAAAGAGTGTAGGAAGCCTCCTAATTAAAACCTGCACAAGGGCACAAGTCTGATTATAGCTACTCACCACCAAAGCCATGTTTAAGATTTCGAGTGTACTAGCTGGATCCAATCCTGATTATATTGTTTTAAACTTTTAAACGAAAAGGATGCTTTGTATATAATGTTATTATCCTATATCTAACTCAATACGTCTATACCCTATAAGAAAATTTGAAATACTAGTCATTACATGATTTAGTTCCGCATATGTGTATACCATATTTTTTTTGGTCGAGGTGATACTGTTGGAATAGTGTTGCCTATTCCAATCCCACATCTTGGAGAAAGTGCTTGTGGGGGGTTTTGTTTTGCTATAAATAGAACTCCCCCTTGCCTTAGAAATCCATCCCAAAAATTGGAGTACATTGTATCCTAGCAATTGTACTAAATACTCTTCCTCTCCTATTAAAAGAGCAGTGCTCCGGAGACGTAGGCATAATTGGCCGAACTCCGTTAACAATTTTAGTGTGTTCTTTCTTTTATTATTCTGCCTTTAATTTCCGCATTTATTTAGTATTCAATATTGGCCGGCTAAGCCGCCTTATCTTTTTGTTGATGTTCCGGTTCGAGTATCGATCAGGTTCTACGATGAATGAACACATTACTCTGTTTAAAAAGTTAGTAGCAGACCTGTTCAATTTGGATGTTATATTTGAAGACGAAGACTTGGCTTTGATGCTGTTATCTTCTCTTCCCGAAGAGTTCGAGCACTTGGAGACAACATTACTTCATGGGAAGGAGAATGTATCCTTAGAAGCTGTATGTTCGGCTTTGTACAGTCATGAGTTGAGACAGCAGGACAAAATAAAGAGCAAAGCAACTGCAGCAGATGAAGCTTTAGTGGCTAGAGGACGACAGCAAAGCCAGTCAAAGGGAAGAAGAGGAAGATCCAAGTCGAGAAGCAAAGTTGCCAAAGATGAATGTGCCTTTTGTCATGAGAAAGGGCATTGGAAGAAAGACTGTCCGAAGTTGAAAAAGAAGGGAAAGACTCCACAAGATGCTAATGTTGCAGAATGCAAGAGTGATGCAGAGTCAGATACTTCTTTGGTTGCTTCACCTTCAACATCACACGTTGATGAGTGGATTTTGGATTCTGATTGCACCTACCACATGTGCCCCATTCGGGAATGGTTCTTTGACCTTGAAGAGCTCAATGGCGGAGTTGTTTTCATGGGCAATGACAATCCATGTAAAATAGTCGGGATAGGTTCAATCAAGCTGAAAAATCATGATGGATCCACCAGAATTTTGAGAGATGTTCGATATGTTCCTGAGTTGAAGAAGAATCTCATTTCTTTGGGGGCCTTAGAATCAAAAGGCCTAGTTGTCACTATCAGAGATGGAATTCTTAAAGCAACATCAGGAGCATTGGTGATGTTAAAAGGCGTAAGGAAGAATAATCTGTATTACTACCAAGATAGTACAGTAATTGGGGCAGTTGCAGCAGTAACTTCTGGAAGCAAGAAAGATGCAGAGGCAACAAAGCTGTAGCATATGCGTTTGGGACATGCTGGTGAAAAATCCTTGCAGATTCTTGCCAAGCAGGGATTGTTGAAAGGTACAAAGACTTGCAAATTAGAATTTTGTGAGCATTGTGTTCTGGGAAAGCAACGAAGAGTGAAGTTTGGCACTGCTATCCATGATACCAAGGGGATTTTGGACTATGTGCATTCAGATGTGTGGGGACCTGCCAAGACTCCATCTCTTGGAGGTAGACACTATTTTGTCACTTTTTGTTGATGATTTTTCCAGAAGAGTGTGGGTGTTTACAATGAAGAAGAAGGATGAAGTGCTTGGGATTTTCCTTAAATGGAAAACTCAGGTTGAGAACCAAACAGGAAGAAAAATTAAAGTTCTCCGAACAGACAATGGTGGAGAATATACGAGTGACCCTTTCCTAAAGGTATGCCAAGATTGTGGCATAGTTCGACACTTCACAGTCAGAAAAACACCACAGCAGAACGGGGTGTCAGAGCGTATGAACAAGACATTGGTGGAGAAAGTTCGTTGTATGCTGTCTAATGCTGGGCTAGACAGAAATTTTTGGGCTGAGGCTGTGACATATGCTCAACATCTTGTTAATCGGTTGCCACATTCTGCTTTAAGTGGCAAGACCCCTTTGGAGGTATGGTCTGGAAAACCTGTTACTGATTATGATTCTTTACGTGTATTTGGTTCCACTGCATACTACCATGTGAATGAATCAAAGTTAGATCCACGAGCGAAGAAGGCTCTATTTATGGGTCTTAATGCTGGAGTGAAGGGATACCGTCTTTGGTGTCTAGAGGCAAAGAAGACTATTATCAGCAGGAATGTTACCTTTGATGAATCTGCCATGTTGACTAAGGTAAATCCAAAAGAAGCTAGTGGTACTTCACAGCAGGTGGAGTTTGAGCCTACTATGGTGATCCCAGCTAAGAGCACCAATGGTGACTCTCCATTGACAGAGGAAGAGTCAGATGAAGAAGAGGTTCCAACCCAAGAACCTACGCAGTAGTTCGAGTTAATTGCCACTAGTAGACCAAGACGAGAAAGGAGAAAACCAGAACGTCTCATTGAAACGGTGGCCTATGCACTTCCAGTCATTGATGATGTTCCTTCCACTTTTTCAGAAGCCATTCGGAGTTCTGAAAGTAGCAGTTGGAAAGAGGCAATGGAGGAGGAGATGGAATCTCTTCAAAATAACAAGACATGGAAGCTGACACAACTACCGAAGGGAAAGAAGGCAATTGGATGCAAATGGGTATTTGCAAAGAAAGAAGGATTTCCTGACAAGAATGATATTCGCTACAAGGCAAGATTGGTGGCTAAAGGCTATGCTCAGAAGGAGGGAATTGATTATAATGAGGTATTTTCTCCAGTTGTGAAGCATTCCTCCATTAGAATTCTGTTGGCCTTGGTAGCACAGTTGAATTTGGAGCTAGCTCAACTTGATGTGAAGACTGCATTCTTACACGGTGACTTGAAGGAGGAAATCTATATGACTCAGCCCGATGGATACAAAGTTGCTGGTAAAGAAAATTGGGTGTGCAAACTAGACAAGTCGTTGTACGGTTTGAAGCAATCACCAAGACAGTGGTACAAACGATTTGACAAGTTTATGTTGGGTCAGAAGTACACAAGAAGCAAATACGACCATTGTGTGTATTTGAGAAGACTACAAGATGGGTCCTACATCTATCTACTCTTATACGTTGATGATATGCTGATAGCTGCAAAGAGCCAAGTTGAAATTGACAAGTTGAAGGCTCAGTTGAGTAGAGAGTTCGAGATGAAGGATTTGGGAGAAGCCAAGAAGATTCTTGGTATGGAGATAAGCAGAGACAGAGAGGGAGGCAAGCTTTGGCTGACACAAAAAGAGTATTTGAAGAAAGTACTACAACGTTTTGGCATGAATGAAGGGTCAAAACCTGTAGGTACTCCGCTTGCTCCTCATTTGAAGCTTAGTAGCCAGTTATCTCCGCAGACAGATGAAGAACGAGAATACATGGCAAAAGTCCCTTATGCCAATGTAGTCGGAAGCTTGATGTATGCAATGGTGTGTACGAGACCGGATATTTCACAAGCTGTTAGTGTTGTGAGCAGATACATGCATGATCCTGGCAGAGGTCATTGGCAAGCTGTGAAATGGATTCTTCGGTATATCAAAGATACCGTAGATGTTGGTTTAATGTTTGAGCGGGATGAATCACTTGGTCAAGGAGTGGTTGGATATTGTGATTCCGACTATGCAGGAGATTTGGATAAGCGAAGATCGACGACGGGCTATTTATTCACTTTAGCAAAAGCCCCTATTAGTTGGAAGTCCACTTTACAGTCAACGGTGGCTTTGTCTACAACGGAGGCAGAGTATATGGCTATTACAGAAGCTGTGAAGGAGGCAATTTGGCTTTATGGGTTGCTAAAAGACTTGGGAGTTGGTCAGAAACAACTTGTAGTATATTCTGACAGTCAGAGTGCTATTCATTTGGCAAAGAATCAAGTCTTTCATGCACGGACGAAGCACATTGATGTTCGCTATCATTTTGTGAGGGAGATTCTCGAAGAAGAAGAGATACTTCTCCAAAAAGTTTTGACTTTAGAGAATCCTGCAGATATGTTGACCAAGGTGGTGACAAGGGCCAAGTTTGAACATTGTTTAGACTTGGTCAATATCCTACATATTTGAGTTGGCGCAAGTTGGAAGCATTGTTCTTTGTTTGGTTGAGAAGATTAGTACTTAGTGGGATTTGAATAGCAACAAGGTGGAGATTTGTTGGAATAGTGTTGCCCATTCCAATCCCACATCTTGGAGAAAGTGCTTGTGGGGAGTTTTGTTTTGCTATAAATAGAACTCCCCCTTGCCTTAGAAATCCATCCCAAAAACATTAGAGTACATTGTATCCTAACAATTGTACTAAATACTCTTCCTCTCCTATAAAAAGAGCAGTGCTCCGGAGACGTAGGCATAATTGGCCGAACTCCGTTAACAATTTTAGTGTGTTCTTTCTTTTATTATTCCGCCTTTAATTTCCGCATTTATTTAGTATTCAATATTGGCCGGCTAAGCCGCCTTATCTCTTTGTTGGCCGGCTAAGCCGCCTTATTTCTTTGTTGGCTGGCAAAGCCGCCTTGCTTCATTTGTTGGCCGGCTAAGCCGCCTTTTGTCGGGTGAAGTTGTGAATTAAAACACTGTGCAAGTAAGTCCTGTCTAGGAGGCTGGGTTTTAAGTGAACCATAGTTCCTCCAGTCTTTCCTGGGGATTTATCTTGGAATGATAATTCTGTCTAAGGAGATAGGCTAGGCCATCTTTCCTGGGAATTATCGAATCAGTTCAATTCACTAGTTGAGGGGAAATTACCCGAGTTTTCCCAACATATACCATATTCATGCTTTATGGATCTATCAGTTATCAGTAACATTTCAGAAAATATATATATTGCTCTGCGTATCCAGGTTGGGAATTGACTGAGAACACAAAAGAACGTTTGCAAGGATGACAAATTAAAGGAAGAAATGGCAACAAGATTATCACAAACACAAGAGTGTAATACATTGAAAACAAAGCATGCATGCGCCAAGGAACCATCATGGAACACAATTACATTGTCATATTATTTATTATGGATGACCAACAATCACCAAATGTTCCAAAATACCACCCAAGGCCAACCACATCAAACATGCATCCATAAACTTGCAACCATTAATCTATTTGCGCAACCCACGGAAATAGCCTACCGGGTCACTTTCAAAGACATCCCTGAAAATGCGCTCGTTCCTTCCTGGAGCTTTCATTGTTTTCCTGACATTGCAGAATCTAGACAAGTATAAAGAAGCAACATCCACCAGCCAAGATTTCGCCGCATCACCTGCAAGCTTGCAGACAATTGAACCCATATTCCAGCAACTACAAGCTGATTCAATCTCACGATTTTTTTTTTTTTGTAAGAGTCTGAAGCTCTATATATAGATTATAGAGTAGTATATGTATATATATGCTTTGCTAAAATAGTGGAGAGTGTGGGGTTTATATGTGTTGGGAATAAATTCCCCTTCACTTGATGGGCCTCCAGGATCATGCACAAAATCATAAAAGAGAATGCAGAAAATTAAACAGACACAAGATTTATAGTGGTTCGGCCTTAATCTTGCCTACATCCACTCTCTACGAATCTTCTCACTAATATTCAACAATATTAGTACAACTTCGCTCGCTCGTTTCCGAGGTGGATGTTATGACGTAACCCTCTTATTTGAGGTAGATGTGACGATTGAGGTGGAATGGTTCCTCTTGTTCCTTGGGATTAGGTAGAACAAAAAGATGAGGAGAACGGACACCTCGTAGAAGTTAAGATGAGAAGAAGTTGACGTCGTCCCATACTGTGGTTATGGGAAAAGAAGAAGAAGAAGAAGTTCTTCTTCTTCTTCTTCTTCTTCTTCTTCTTCTTCTTCTTCTTCTTCTTCTTCTTCTTCTTCTTCATACTTGTGTGTTTGGCGACACACAAGATCTACTTCTTCCCTCTCTTCCTCTCTCTTCTTCTTCTTTTTCTGCACAAAGATGGGATGCTTGATATCGAAAAACTGAAGCCTATTTATAGACTCAAACTATGCGTCCAAACCGTGTCACCGTGTGAACTGCAGCCACCACTTTTGACTAAGCCACTACTTTTGACTAAGCCACTACTTTTGACTAATTATGCAGCCACCACTTTTGACTAATTCAGCCCATAACTTAACAATCTCCACCTTGGGCTGAATTAGGCTTGGTGATCTTCACAGCTTCATCTTTCTTTATCCAAATTTGCTTCAGTCTTCTACACATCGGTATGCGGCTATCTTCCCTGCTACTAGTCATCATTGCAAAACCAACCTTCCTTTTGTTGGATGCAACAATGTTCTTCTTTCTGCCTGATACTGCACAAGCCGCACTCTTCGTATTACTCTTCACTGCATCCATCTACCTTCAATTTTTTTCTTTGCCTGCAAATTTCTGCATCTGCATCTTCTAGCTCCACCACAGATCTGGATCTACTACAACTGCAACCTGGCTCCGCTACCAGTTGTTGAGAATAAATTCCCCTTCACTTGATGGGCCTCCAGGATCATGCACAAAATCATAAAAGAGAATGCAGAAAATTAAACAGACACAAGATTTATAGTGGTTCGGCCTTAATCTTGCCTACATCCACTCTCTACGAATCTTCTCACTAATATTCAACAATATTAGTACAACTTCGCTCGGAGCAAAGGCTCCACCTACAATACTGCATTGGGAGAATAAACTCCATCTACACTGCTAACTCCACCTTACCAAGGAGAACAAGGAACCCTAATCCATCTTGTTTTTCTACTCTTCTTGCCTGTGGAGCATCTTCAATTCTACTCTTCTTCAACTGCAGCAGGGTATGACACTAATACCCTTTTCTTCTTCTTCTTCTTCTTCTTCTTCTTCTTCTTCTTCTTCATACTTGTGTGTTTGGCGACACACAAGATCTACTTCTGCCCTCTCTTCCTCTCTCTTCTTCTTCTTTTTCTGCACAAAGATGGGATGCTTGATATCGAAAAACTGAAGCCTATTTATAGACTCAAACTGCGCGTCCAAACCGTGTCACCGTGTGAACTGCAGCCACCACTTTTGACTAAGCCACTACTTTTGACTAAGCCACTACTTTTGACTAATTATGCAGCCACCACTTTTGACTAATTCAGCCCATAACTTAACAATATGGTAGTAGTACAATATTATGGTAGGTAGACAATAGTAGTTTAATATTTATTAGTACTACTTACGGTGGCGTAAACATGCAAAAATCGAAAAGTAGTAGTACTAGTATAGACTTATAGTAGTAAATAGGATTCCAGTTTAACCATTTTCATTGGTGAGGAAATCTAGTTTCGAGGGTAGAACAAAAAGTCCACCTCGATTGAATAAACAGTGAACCACTGGTTAATTAATAGCTTCGGCCTGCCACCGAATCATAATGGGCCAAATGGACCTGTTTGGAATTCAAAGGGAGCGCCTTCTCAAAGCCCAACCAGTGCACAACCTGGGCTTGAGCATTGGAAGCCGTTGGTTAAGAAATTGAATGGAATTGAATCAAATGGAATCTATGTCAAAATTTTATTTGATTCTATTCCATTACATACGACTACACCCAACCAGACGTGCCGTTAGATTTACCTCGTATTGATTAGTTAATAACTAAAATATTATTATTAATTCCATTAACATGGTATTTACAAAAAAAAACAATTATTAACATGGTTGCTTTGAGTGCTTGCTTTATCAAACGAATGTCGAGCAATCTAATATGATACTCCTAGACTTTCTAGTCACGAATTGCCTGCTACTCTTCAATCCAGAATTTCTGAGAGGTAAGCTCGTTCTAATTTTACTATGTGAGTGGTTGAATTATATATGTATCAGTAACAATGAGAACAATTGAAAACGACATATGGATATGGGTTTAGCTAGATGAGAAATACAAAATAAAATCATTTTTCAAAGCTTAGACCGTCCTTTCCATGTCTTCCTTTTAAAAAAAAAAACTATTTTATTTTACCGAAACATACAAGATCAATCATACAAGCACAGAAGACAACATCCGTCGAAAAAAGATAAGATATTTATATAGTTATGTTTGGCATCTTCTTTGGATTTAACGAAACATATAATTTAACCAGATTTCCTAGAAGGCCTAACTACATTGGACCCATGTGGTCCGAATCACATAACCAGCCTACAATCTAAAGTTTCAGTCATTGATTAAAAAAAAAAAAAGGAAAAGTTTTAGTCTTCCACTCTTGAACTGAAAATTATCCTAACAGTGTACACTTGGGGCATGTATAGCTCTGCTATGGTGGGAGGAGGAACCATGATAATCTACCTTTCAGGTTGTGTCTCTCTTTGCTTCCTTTGGCTCCTCGCCAGGTTCTTCAACAAAGTATGGTGGACTCCACTTCGCATACAATCTGCTATGCGTTCACAAGGAATAAAGGGCCCTTCTTACAGATTTTTCCATGGAAATTCCAAGGAGATAATCAGTCTGAGAAATGAGGCCTGGAAGAGTCCCATGAAGTTATGCCATCAAATATTCCCTAGAGTTCATCCTCAGATTTATCTATGGAAGAAGCTATATGGTAACAAGCTGACCCTCTCATTAGACAAACAAGAAATGATCCTAGAATGAAGTTTTTGCTCTTACTTTTGATAGAAATGCAACTTGCTTTATCGACTACTTTTTATCTGCTCACCATTTGTAGGGAAGAACTTCCTCATGTGGAAAGGAAGTATGCCACAGTTGGTAGTCACTGAATCTGAGCTGATTAAAGAGATACTGAACAACAAGGATGGAACATACCTGAAGCCTGATCAGCCTTACCTGAAGAAGCTCTTTGGGGATGGACTTGTCACAACCAGGGGCGAAAAATGGTTCAAGCTCCGTAAGATGGCGGATCATGCTTTCCATGGAGAGAGTTTGAAAGTAATTAAACTTTTCTTGCTGTCTATACAGTTCAGTTTTTATGTAAAGCTTAAGCTCCTAATTAACAGAAGTGCCTGCAAAACTGATCCCAGCGCATGGTTCCCGACATGGTTGCAAGTACGGAGGTGATGATTGAGAGATGGAAGCAACAAGCAGGAAATGAAATTGAGGTGTTCCGAGATTTCAAGCTTCTAACATCCGAGGTGATTTCAAGAACAGCTTTTGGAAGCAGTTACTTGGAAGGGCAGCGCATATTTGATATGCTTACGAAGATGGTCCTCATTTTCTCCAGAAACATTTACACTGTCAGAATTCCTGGAATCAGGCAAGCATTCTCCTCTCTTAAGCTCAAATAATTGGATGGACTGGTTATTTAATTGAAGCAATGCATCCAGTGAACGTTTTAGAGCTTACTTCTGTATCAAATCATTTTTGTTAACATAAAGCTTCCCTGAACCAACCATTTTCTGCTGTTGCAGTCAAATCCTGAAAAGCAAAGATGACAAAGAATCGGACAAACTTGAACAAGGCATAAGAGACAGCTTCGTAGAAATGGTAAAGAAAAGAGAGGAGGCCGCGATGATGGGCCAAATTGACGAGGATGACTTCTTTGGACAACTTTTGAAGGTTTATCGCGATCCTGACAAGAGAAACCGACTAACCATGGATGACCTGATTGACGAGTGCAAGAACTTTTACATTGCAGGGCACGAGACAACCACAAGTGCACTGGCTTGGACCATTTTTCTTCTTGCAGTTCACACAGATTGGCAGGAAAAAGTGAGAAGAGAGGTGCTTGACTTGTTTGGCCGACAAAACCCTAGGGCTGAAGGGATCTCCAAATTGAAGACAGTAAGCAGACCATCTCTTTTGATTTTACTCAGTTCCAAGACATGTTAATTATAATCCATCATCCTCTTCATGTGTTTTCTTATTTCTCTGCAGATGAGCATGGTTATCTACGAATCTCTAAGGTTATATCCGCCTATAGTTGGTGTAGGTCGACGAGTTGAAAAGGCAGCAAGGCTTGGAAACTTAACAATTCCGGGTACTATGGATTTTCTTGTACGACCTTCAGCAGTTCACCATGACCCTGAGATTTGGGGTGATGATGTTCAACTCTTCAAACCTGAGAGATTTGCAGAAGGGGTGGCAAAAGCTTGTAACAATAACACTGCAGCATTTATCCCTTTCGGTTTGGGACCGAGAAATTGTGTGGGGATGAACTTTGCCTATAATGAAACAAAGATAGCGCTCTCCATGATTTTGCAACGCTACAGCTTCACTCTATCACCATCTTATGTGCACTCGCCTGTTCTACTTCTTGCTATGTGCCCGCAATTTGGCATTCAAATTATGCTCCAGGAATTGTAAGACAAGTCACGCCCTTTTAGCCAACTTGTTTGCCAACAGCTAAATATTTTTCAAGTTTAAATGCCGAAGTTGGTGGGAGTGTTTACATGCATATGTTGCAGAATCAGTCCCATTCTCTGTAGTATAGGCTATCCCTTTGATGCTATGTATAATAATACATTTCAGTAAATGCAAATGTAATTTAACTATGAATGCAGTTGATTCGAATTGTGCATGATGTTCCACCTGAACCAGATATGAAAGAAAAACTGTTCTGCTACATGGACCTACGGTGTGAATTGCTGATAAACCAAATTAAAACATAAACGAGAGCATGAGCGTACCTGATCCAAAATAGTGGTGACCTTCGGCTTAATACTGGTGATCCCAAATAGTGAGAACTAAGTACTATCGATCAACAGCATACCTGATCCATGGATACTGTCGCTGAAAATATAAAATAATAAAGTGACTGAGGAAAAAAAGTCCATTCCTTTGTACATACATGTGAGACTTTACCTAAATAATGATATATGCCTGCAAAAGATAAGAAAAGAGACTCCTTTGTTTAACATTTGGTGCACGTCTTGAACTGTCTGTTAATTTATTATCCCTGGCCGGCAATTACCAGGATACTGAATCCTATCTTTGGTGAAATTCTGATTGTACAATAAGAAAGACAAATTAAAGCATATGGAATAAGAATTGTTTTTAAGCAAAAAGCTTAACATTCGGTCCTCCTCTCTAAATATTTTCTAGGCCCATTATACTGCAGCACTTGGCACAAAGCTAACCTGAAGTAAATGACTGAGGTGGTGATGGGAACCATACTGATATACCTCTCAGGCTGCATGTTCCTTGGCTTCCTTTGGGTTCTCGCCAAGTTCTTCAACAAAGTATGGTGGACTCCACTCCGCATACAGTCTGCTATGAAGCCTCAAGGAGTAAAAGGCCCTTCTTACAAATTTTTACATGGGAATGCCAAAGAGATTATCAAATTGAAAAAGGAGGCTATGAAAAGGTCCATGGAATTATGCCATCAATCATTCCCTATTGTCCAGCCACATATTCATCTGTGGAAGATGATATACGGTATCAACTCTTGCAAAATAAACAGTTTCATTATTCTAGTTTGAAATACTTACTTTATTTGGTCAATGTAGGGAAGAATCTCCTTGTATGGAAAGGGAGTACACCTCAGTTGGTAGTCACTGAACCTGAGCTGATTAAAGAGATACTGAACACTAAAGATGGAACATACCTTAAACCTGAGAGTCTACCTTATCTCAAGAAGCTCTTTGGTGATGGACTTGTCGTAACCAGAGGGGAAAAATGGTTCAAGCTTCGTAAGTTGGCAAATCATGCTTTCCATGGAGAGAGTTTGAAGGTAATTAACTAATTTCCACCTAATTTGCTTGCTGTCTGTATATACAGTTCAGTGCTGTAGAAAAAATTCACCTAATAACTGAAAGTGGCTGCAATATTGATCACAGGGCCTGGTTCCTGAAATGATTGCAACTACGGAGATGATGATTGAGAGATGGAAGAAACACGTAGGAAATGAAATTGAGGTATCCAAAGAATTCAAGCTTCTGACATCAGAAGTGATTTCAAGAACAGCTTTTGGAAGCAGTTACTTGGAAGGGCAGCGTGTATTTGATATGCTTACAAAGATGCTCCTCATTTTCTCCAGGAACATTAACAAGGCTAGAATTCCTGTAATTGGGTAAGCTTCTTTCCCTCTCTTTATTATCCAATCACTGAATGGACAAATTAATTGATTAAGGTATTGAAAACAAAAATACTTACCCTGCACCAACCATTTTCTCCTGTTGCAGTCAAATCCTGAAAACCAAAGACGATATCGAATCAGAAAAACTTGAACAAGGCATAAGAGAAAGCATCATAAAGATCATAAAGAAAAGAGAGGAGGCAGCAATGCAGGGCCAGATGGATGGGATAGGAAGTGACTTCCTTGGACAACTCGTTAAGGTTTATGGCGATCCCGACGAGAGGAACCGAATAACTGTAGATGACTTGATCGACGAGTGCAAGAACTTTTACATTGCAGGGCAAGAGACAACCTTAAGCGCACTCACCTGGACAGTTTTCCTTCTCGCAGTCCACACAGATTGGCAAGAAAAAGTGAGAACAGAAGTTCTTGAATTGCTCGGCCAACAAAACCCAACCGCGGAAATGATCTCGAAACTGAAGACAGTAAGCAGCAAAACCCATGTCTTGTCTGATTATATTACCATTTCTAAGACATCAAAATCTGTTCTTTAAACTCTCCTCATTCCCATTTTTTTCTTCCCTTGCTAGATGAACATGGTTATCAACGAATCTCTAAGGTTATATCCTCCAATAGTTAACATCGTACGGGAAGTCCAGAAGGGAGCAAAGCTAGCAAACATAACTCTACCAGATACAATGGAGGTTCACATTCTGCCACTAGCACTTCACTATGATCCTGTTATATGGGGCAGCGATGTCCATCTCTTCAAACCCGAGAGATTTGCAGAAGGGGTGGCTAAAGCTAGTAACAACAGCAGCACAGTATCATTTCTCCCGTTTGGTTTGGGACCCAGAAGTTGCGTGGGGGTGAACTTCGCCTATAATGAAATAAAGATTGCTCTCTCCATGATTTTGCAGCGATACAGGTTCACTCTTTCCCCGTCTTACGTGCACTCACCGGTTGTACTTCTTGGAATGTGCCCGCAATTTGGACTTCAAATAACACTCCAGGCAGTGTAAAATCAAGCCCGGCTAACACTGCATGTACCTTTAGATGTTGGGTTTTTCTTTGTCCATGGTGAGGTCTTATTTTCCATGGGACAAATGGGTTTTTTTTTTCCCGAGGGAGATAAAGCTTTCCACTTTAGGTATGAGACAAACAAACGGGCTTTTCTCTATTTCTTTGTATTTTGGAGGGAGGTTTATGAGCCTTTAATGGTTGGGTTTAGTGGAATCTTGAATAAATTTAATAGCCGGGCTATATATCAAGGAAGGCCCAGTCCAACGCAGAATACTATTTTTTTTTTGGCCGAAGGAGAATAAAGTTTTTAGGATTTTGGGGCGTTGTAGAAACCAATTTACGCATAGCAGAAGGGATAATCAGGAGGGTCACGCATCTCATTAGGTGTTGCTTTTGTAACCCTTGAGTTCCAGACAAAATTTGTAAAATAAAAATACATGTTGATCGGATGGAAGCTACATTTGATTATTGGAAATCAAAATTAGAAAGAAAATAGAAGTCTAAAACATAATCAAATATAACATAAGTCAACTATTACACTATGGACCTAGGTTTTGGTCCAAGTAATAAGCGATTTTGTTTTGGTGAAGCAAAGTCTTAACCTGAAAATATGTAGAAATTTCACGTTGACTTACCACAACTACTAGCAATTAGGTGTAGAATCTAAATTGAATCAGGATTAGGTAGGGCGAGTTTCTATTCTAGAGGGTTTTTAAGGTCCACTCTTATTAAATAAATAATCAAAGGCAAGGGTGAAGGGTAGGGTGAGCTTTGCGCTACCATGCCATACCCTGCCGGCCTATTATGTAAAGAAACAATAAAACCTGAATCCCCCTTGGCCTTTGTTTTTTGAAAAATTAATTCCGCCTTGTTACAACTTGCAATCTTGCATCAATAAAATATTAATAGAACAAGAAGTCATGGTATTAATTATTAAACAATTGATAATAAAGGAAGTTCTGAATTGATACGCAGAAATTATGTCGTAGTTCCTCTTTTGTTTTTTTGCAGATAGGATCAATATTTCCAGTCTGGTTTGTGTGACTTCATACTAGCTAAAGATTCCTAGCTGGGACTCTAGTTATACTGCAGATGTTACATACCCTTTTGAAGTGAACCCAAGTATTCTGGGATAAAAGAAAGACAAGGGTGGTGGAATAGTGATGGGAACCCTGATAGTATATTTCTGTGGCTCTCTGGGTTTATGCCTCTTTCTGATTCTGCTCAAGTTCCTTAGAGAAGTATGGTGGACTCCAATTTTCATGCAGTCTATGATGAGAAAACAAGGAATAAAAGGCCCATCTTACAGATTGATTCATGGAAACACAAAAGAGATAATAAGTATGAGGAAACAAAGCAGGACCAACCCCATGGAACTGTCACACCATCATATACTTCCAAGAATCCAGCCTCAAATATATTCATGGACCAAGATTTATGGTAATGCTGATACTGTTCCATTTCTTTTATCTTTTGGAAAGTTCTCTTTTATATAAGTTAATTTTGTAGAGTTACAATTTGGAAATTCCTGCAGGGATGAACTTTCTGTCTTGGTATGGTACAAGAGCTCAATTGGTAGTCACTGATATTGAGCTGATTAAAGAGATGCTGACCAATAAAGAAGAAATATATGGCAAAATAGGATTCCAGGGATACATAACAAAGCTACTTGGGGATGGACTTGTCTTGTCCAGGGGTGAAAAATGGTTAAAGATACGTAAGCTGGCAAATCATGCGTTTCATAGTGAAAGCTTAAAGGTAAAGTGGTTGTTGATGTTATTGGACTTGCTTTGGAGGTGACTGTAAAGGATATCTTCCCCTTTTCTTTTGAAAGTAAAAGTAATGGATATCACTTTGACGGTGTTTTTAAAGGGTATTGAAAAATAGGATAGAAATGTTTTAAGAAACTATTCATCTGCCAAATAGATATATAAAGTTCTAGATTCCCTTGTAGGATATGGTTCCAGCGATGATCAAAAGTGCGGAGATGATGCTAGAAAGATGGAGATGCCTTGATGGAAAGGAAGTCGAGGTGTTTGAAGAATTCAAGGTTTTGACATCAGAAATAATTTCCAGGACAGCTTTTAGTAGCAGCTATTTAGAAGGGGAGAAAATATTTGACATGTTGATGGGGATGATTTCCATTATTGCAAGAAACCATTTCCAAGTTAGAATTCCAGGAATAGAGTGAGTTTTCTACCTCTAGCTACTTCCTATATATTATAGCCGTTCAGTAGAGCCACAAATTGGAATTGACACTTTAACAGAACACCCTCAATTTTTTTCTTTCCATTGTTCTGACTGGTATTAAAATCTATTCTATCAACTGACGAGATTGATAACAAACTGCACTTATTTTTGGAAGTCCTAATAAAGCAACTGAAGTGATGGTTATTAGACATTTTGTCAGCTAAATGGTTTGTAGACTGCAGAGCTAAAACCTATGAGTTGAATTGAACCCAAAGTCTTGATGTGAGATTTTCTCACATCAGCAAAAGAAATTTGCTTTTTCTATCCTAAAATGATTTCCACATTCTGCTTTTGCAGATACCTTTTCAGACCAAAAGATGACATTGAAGCAGATAAGCTCAACCAAGGGATACGAGACATCATCATAAACATGGTTAATAAACGGGAGAGGGAGGTGACAATTGGTAAACAGGATAGCTACGGAAGGGATTTTCTTGGATTACTTTTAAAGTCCATGCATAATCAAGATAAAACTGAGAAGATAACTGTAGATGACCTGATTGATGAATGCAAGAACTTTTATGTTGCTGGACATGAAACAACCACAAGTTCTCTTTCCTGGACTATACTTCTTCTTGCAACTCACATGGATTGGCAAGAGAAAGCAAGAAAAGAGGTCTTTGAGATATTTGGTAAACAAAATCCGACAGCAGGTGGCCTTGCATGGCTGAAAACTGTAAGAAAAGCCTACACTATATTTTTTATGCCAAAATCTTTGTGAAATTTATATTGATGAGCTTTAGTCTGCTCTAATATCCTCTCCCTATCTCCTGTAGATGACCATGATCATCAATGAATCTCTGAGGCTGTATCCTCCAGTTTTTCATATAACAAGGAAGGTCAAAAGAGATGTCAGACTGGGGAACCTAGTTATTCCACAAAATATGGAAGTCTATGTTCCAAGCCTAGCTGTTCACCATGACCAAAAAATATGGGGAGCAGATGCTCACCTCTTTAAACCAGAAAGATTCGCAGAGGGGCTAGCTAAGGTCACAAACAACAATGCCTCAGCTTTTCTTCCATTTGGTTTGGGGCCCCGAAACTGTGTTGGCCTCAACTTTGCAATGACAGAGGAAAAGATTGCACTCTCCATGATTCTGCAGCGATACAGGTTTACCCTGTCACCTACTTATGTCCACTCACCAGTTGATGTTCTCACGCTCCACCCTCAACATGGACTGCAGATAATTCTCGAGGCACTGTGAACAAACCCCTCACTTATGTCTGTTTATGTATATGTATTGGTTATAAACATTGAACAAGAAGTCACTGATGCTTTGGATGTCTTTGCTAAGGAATTTGCAGCACATTTATGTAATCTCATCATCGTATAAATTATACTGCGTTATTTATCAGTTGATGTGTTATGTTTTCCACTTTTTAGTCATTCAAATCTTGAAAATGGAGTTTTCTTTCACAGCATTCAAGGATAAAATTTTCAGCTTCTGAAATTGGATATCAGGGTGAGCTAAATTAACACTCAAAAGGATAACATATGTAGCATCACACTGCATTCTCTTTTAACTCTTGACTGGTAATAGTAAAAGAAGAGTAGGCACTGCCAAGAGAGGGTATCTTTATCTTTAAGTTCAGACTAAACTAAAAGGGTTTTGATTTGGCAGGTTAAAGAGACTAATCAAACCAAGATTTTTTATCCCAGCCTGAGCTGGCTCGATGGGGATTGATAGGCCGATTCTCTATTTTTGCTCCTGCCTTTGACATCATATTTTAGGAAAAGCAATTTCAATGCTATACTTTTTGATAAGAAAAGAAATACTAAACTAGATAGGGAGGGGCCTGGATATGGTGATATTCTCCATAATTTTTTGTTGTCTTTAATGGACCCACGGCAAACCAGAACCGCAACTGAGTGGAGGAGAGGGACAACAATAAGGACAGCTGACTAAGAAATGTTGTGTCATTGCAAAAGCCTCATTTTTCATAACGGTGCCCTGATCTTTTTCAAGACAAAGAAAGGTCAGGATTGAATTGTTTTGGCTGATGTAGATCGTAAACTGAAACTTCATTAATTGTAGCAATCGAGAAAGGAAGTAGTCAAGAATGAAAAAGTTAATGCGGTTGAAAAAGAAAGCATAAAAAATCTATCACAAAGTTTAAGTTAATTGAGGACGCAAAGGACTTGTCACTTTTGTCAAACCATGTTGGCTATTTTAGGTGTTGGGGGGCACAATATAGCTTTGAACTTCTTCACTTACAGGAAGTTCTAGTTGCTTGACAGATCACTAGCTCTACTCATCAAACATTGATTGCTTTGTCATATTTCCAAGCTGTATAGAGTGACGTTTAACCATGTGACAGCTTTTAAGAATATTGGAAACAGTTGAGCCCGAAGCTGACTAGTTAGGACTTAGGACAACACAACTCTTTCTCCCAAACTATCTTGCAAAGCTAACAAAAACCACACAGGCATGTGATGGAAAGTGCTTGCTGTTCCCTTTACGCTCAAAGGAAAGATACTATTATTAAGTTGCATCAGTTCTTCCTCTGATAAATTTAGCATATCTAGGCACACGTTTGTTTGTATGTTCTTTTATTATTACAAGTCCAGGATTAAATCAGGCTAGTTTATAGAGAGCATGATCATAAATTATCTTTCAATTTGCTTGTTCCTGTATATTATTTACAATCTTTTCAAGTTCTTAAACAAGGTATGGTGGACCCCGATTCGCCTACAATCTGCTATGAGGTCACAAGGAATAACAGGACCTCCTTACAGATTCCTGCATGGGAACACCAAAGAGATCACCAGCATGAGAAATGGAGCTATTAGCAAACCCATGGAAATATCTCATCAGATACTCCCCAGAATTCAGCCTCACGTCTACTCATGGACTAAGCTATATGGTAATCTTGAATTTGATTATAGTAGTCTTTATAGATTGAATGTTAAATACATTTTCTGCAATCGGTGCAGGGTTGAACTTCCTCAATTGGTATGGTTCTAAAGCTCAGTTGGTGGTCTCAGAGCCTGAACTGGTGAAAGAGGTAATGAACAATAAAGATGGAGCCATACTTAAAGCAATGATTCAAGATTATGCAGATAAGTTGTTAGGTAATGGACTCTTCGCATCTCAAGGTGAAAAATGGATGAAGATGCGTAAACTAGCCAATCATACTTTCCATGCCGACAGCTTGAAAGTACTAAACTCTTCCTTTTATCTTTTATTTTGAGATTAAATCTTTTGCTAAGTTAACTGCTACATATATGTCGAAATTGGCATAACTTGCAGTTCTTTTGCAGGGTATGATTCCAGCAATGATAGTAAGTGTGGAGATAATGCTCGAAAGATGGAGGCAGGAGAAAGTCCAAGAGGTTGAAATGCACCAAGAATTCAAGATTTTGACTTCTGACGTAATTTCTAGAGTTGTTTTCGGATTCAGTCATTTGGAAGGGAAGAACATATTTGAAATGGTGGCAAAGTTGAGTCTTATCGTTGCCAGAAACAATTTTAAAGTTGGCATTCCTGGAATTAAGTAAGCATACTTAACCCTGTTCTTCCTCTCTGCTACTTTACATGTAAGAAGGCTAATAATAGCAGCAATGGTTTTGCGTATAATCTCTAATCTCAATTTCAAAATCATGATATGTTCTTGCAATTCTTCATTGAACAAAGAGAGAATCCGTTAATCTTCTACTTAGTCGCTTCTTGTACATGTGTGTGGTACTAAATGTAACTATCATGGCCAGAAAATTTCTAAGAACAAGGGATGATATTGAGTCAGACGAGCTTGAAAAAGGCATAAGAGAATCAATCATAAAGATAATGAAGAAAAGAGAGGAGGAGGTCATGCTGGGTAAACGGGATAGTTATGGGAGTGATTATCTTGGATTGCTGCTGAAGGTTCACCATGACAATGACAATAGCAAGAGCATATCAGTAGATGATGTGATTGATGAATGCAAGTCTTTTTATGTTGCGGGATATGAAACAACCTCAAGTGCAATCACCTGGACCATTTTTCTTCTAGCTATCCACACAGAATGGCAAGAAAGAGCAAGGGAGGAAGTGTTTGAATTATTTGGACACCAAAATCCAACGACTGATGGTGGTGGAAGATTGAAAACTGTAAGCAATTATAGACCAGGGTCCTATAAATGTTACTTCTGTTCAGTTTAGCATCTAACTAATTACTAACCTCTCTGCCTTCATTTTTTTCAATCATTTCACAGATAGGAATGATTGTCAATGAATCTTTGAGGCTATATCCACCTGTTTTTAATCTTACAAGGGAAGTACAAAGGGAAGTTCGGCTAGGAAAGCTGGTTATTCCAGAAAAGATGGCAGTTTGTCTTCCAGTTCTTGCTCTTCACCATGACCCGCAAATCTGGGGAGAGGATGTTCATATCTTCAAACCAGAAAGATTTGCTGATGGAGTGGCAAAAGCGACCAAGAGCTGCGGTGCTGCATTTATGCCGTTTGGTATGGGACCGCGAACTTGTGTAGGCTTGAACTTTGCCTTTGCAGAGATAAAGATTGCGCTCTCCATGATTCTGCAGCGCTACAGCTTTACTCTGTCGCCTACTTACGTCCATTCACCGGTCCACATTCTCACAATATGCCCACAGTACGGTCTTCAGATCATTCTACAGCCACTTTGAACTGCTAGGACTATATAATGTCCAGCACTTTTTTTCAGACAAGAATGGAGTTTGGCTTCTTGGGTTTTTGTAACTCTAGTAGTGATTCAGATGTGCATTTTCGCACGAGAATGTCCTGTCTGCAAAGATATTGGTAAATAATGATCCTACAGATGATTCGAAGCAGGCAGCTATAGCAAACTGGTTAGACAATCCAGTTCTGAATACTGTGATGGGAGAATTTGACATTCTTAGTAGTAACGAAAAAAATCGAAAATTTTAGACTGGTCAGACTAATTTCATGTTCTGATTAGGACTCCATGTAACAAAACTTTCAATGACCATAATTTGGGTTAATGGTATAAATGGTACCCCGAGTTGTTTAAATTCGTCAATTGTGTACCCCGACTTTTTTTTTCGTCAATTATGTACCCGTACTTTGTGAGTTTGCGTCAATTGTATACCTCGGGCAGCCCTTTGATGATGTGGCGTGCTGCCCATTAATGGTGGATAGCAATTTAGTCCCTGAGTTTTTAAATTAATCATATAAGTCCTTTATTAGTATATAATTTAGTCCATATATTTTTTTATTATTTAGAGTTAATCCTTACTATTATATGTAATTATTATTTACATAATATTTGATTCCTAAATTATTTTTAGTGTATAATAATATTTTTATTAAAGTAATAAGCATATAATTATTTTTTTACAATAAGTTTTGTAATGCACAACTAGTTATATTTATAAATTAATGTGTACATCTTACCTAGTCATAAGAATCATTCAATTAAATTAACTAATTGTAATAATTTATCAAATAAATTTTAATTGAATGATTCAATATATAAAAGACATGTTTTACTTTATTTATTCTAACAATATAAGAATTTAAATTCAGAAAATAATATAAAAGGAGACCCACTTACCATGTATCATAATAATATGACTTTTGAAGAATGAATTCATGGCCAACAATTAGGAGCACTTACAAAGTTAAGAAATATTTTAAGCAAAAAAAAAAAAAAAATGTCAACTATTAATTTGTACATGAAAATTATTAAATTTGATGTAACTAACTATATATAATAAATTATTATTATTATTATTATTATTATTATTATTATTATTATTATTATTATTATTATTGGAGACCATTTTATAAGAGTATTGAATTTTTTAATTTCTTTTGTGATTAATTATAATTTAGTAATATAATTAATTTAATTATATGTAAAAAATACAATATTAAATATTTCACAAGTAATAATTATATATAACACTAAAAATTTACATTATAGTATTATCGTTCTAAAGAAGGATTTGAATGAGTATAAATAAAGTTTTAGGACTTAATTGTATAAATTCTAGTGGACCTACATGATTAAATTCGAATTCTAATGAGCAAACTAACACAACTTATTTGCGGGCAGCATGCCACATCATCAAAATGCTGCCCGGGGTACACAATTGACCAAATTTTAAAAGTACAGGTATATAATTGACGGAAAAAAAAGTAGGGGTATACAATTGACGAATTTAAACAACTCGGGGTACCATTTATACCATTAACCCACCATAATTTCCCAACGGTCTTCGTGCAATATTGTACCTATGACATGGACCTCATACCACCGGAAAATAAAGACTTTGGACACCTAACAATAAGGTAAAGCTAAAACGTCAAATATGTCTCCTCATATGTATGAATCCAACATTCACAATTAATGTCACTGGGAAACCGTCTTTTCCTATTGCCAGCAGAATCAAACCTTAAGTTAACGTGTCTAGTAGATGCACCTATTCAATACACGAATAAGCTTAGAGTAGACTACTTAGGCTTTCTGGCCTCTCATATCTTTTTTTCCTTCGATATCGTTGGTTGTTTTATCATAAAAAACAACCATTAATTTTTGACGCATCCACTATTTCTAACGCATTAATTTTTTTTTATTTGAATTTCCTGTATTTTTTATTTATTATTTAGTTAATTTACTTTTATTTGAAATGAAAACTACGGAAGCAAATAAAAAAAATACTAAGTAAAAGGAAGAAGGAGAAAAGAGAAAATTGTATCAAAGTTCCCTATGCCAACGGTCGTTTCTTTAGGATGCCAATAGAATACCGTTTTTTTTTTGGTAGAGGAATGGCCAGAAGGCCTTACAAGAAAATAACTAAACTAGAGACTCTCTAATAAGTCTATCTTGGGCAGAGCCCATAGCATCAAGTCATAAAATGTCCTTAATACAAGGAGGGGGATTATGAAATTAATTTGACATTCTCAAAATCTAAACTGTAACCGAAATTAGCCAATCTATCAGCACACCTATTGGCATCCCGGTAGATATGGTTAATTTGAATCGTCCAAGACTTGTTGAGGAAAGACAGGATTCTGCTCACAAGGGAGAAGTTCCTATCCCTCGGGGGTTCTGAATCTAAAAGTAGTTTATGTACCGGCTGGGAGTCAACTTCCAACTGCAAATTAGATGCACCCATCTCCCAAGCTAGTTCCAATCCTAAGAAGACTGCCCATAATTCAACTTGTATAGCAGAGCATACACCCACATGGGCAGCAAACCCATTGAGGAATCTGCCACAATCATCCCGAATTAATCCCCCGGCACCAGCTAACCCAGGGTTGCCCTTTGATGCCCCATCAGTATTCAATTTCCAAAATCCAATCGAAGGAGGTTTCCAGTAAATTGGGACTGGGATCTTAGCTCCTGATCCTTTGAGCACTTCTTCCAGACGGAATGCATCCTTAACTTCTTCAGCATATGCTCGGATGGAGTTAGTAGACAGGGATAAGCTAGTATCTTGTTTCACCCATCTATCATTTCTGGCTTTCCACAACAACCAGCAAGATAAGCCAAAAAATAACTTCCATTCCTCATTGTTTCTCACTGACAGATTATCCCACAACCAATGAGACAAATCACAATTATAAAAGCTCTGACTAGATTCAGCAGTAAGAAGAGAATTCCATATGGCTTGGGCTTTACAGCAGTCCCTAAGGACATGCAAAGTAGTTTCAACTTGTCCACACACCTCACAGCTAGGATTAGAGGCAATATGTCTTCTATAGCGTGCATCATTTGTTAGCAATTTATTATGAGCAACCAACTAGAGAAATGCTCTAATCCTATGAGGCCCTTTCCAATGCCATACTTTTTGCCAAATATCATTACCCAGGTTCAAATGCATATTTTCAATTCCATGATAAGCAGAAGCAACCGAGAACGTACCTGAAGAAGTGACTTTCCAGATCATCTTGTCAAGGCCAGCATCACGGTGAGGGGGAACAATTGCTCTCAGTTTCAGTAAAATTGGAGGGGGGAGAAGCTTTTTCAAAGAAGACCAGTCCCAGTCCCCATTGTCCTGCACATATTCATACACTCTTTTGTTGAGTTGTGAACTGTCCAGCTCCACTAGAGAATGGTTTAGTAGGGAACCTTCATCTTCCAGCCAATAGTCAATCCAGAATTTCACCGAGTATCCATTCCCAATAATCCATTGAATACCTTCAAGAACATTGCCCCAAGTTTTCTCCATACCTCTCCAGACATGTGATTTCCTCCCGTTTGGCTTAATAACCCAGTCATCGTTCCTTTTCCATACATATTTAGCAATGAAGATCCTCGCCCATAGAGAGTTGGGGTTGTTGATCACACCCCAAGAAAGCTTCATCAGAAAGGCAGCATTAAGAGGCTCTAACTTACGGATGCCCAAACCACCCATATTAGTAGGAGCACACAGAGAGTCCCAATTCACCAAATGTATTTTGTGTTTATCCACACAATCACCCCAAATGAAATTCCTACAACATCTTTCCACCGCATCGCACACATTACTAGGTAGCTTGGTGGATTGCATAGAGTAGATTGGGATTGCCGTAAGCACAGACTTACACAGTGTAATTCGCCCAGCAAGAGATAGATTACTAGCCTTCCATGAAGCTAGTTTCTTTTGCACTTTGTCCACAATATCCCAGTATGTATTTTTGGTCACTCTACCATGAATTAGAGGAACCCCCAAATACTTCTCGAGATCCCTGGCCATGGAAAAGCCACTGTGTTCAGACAACTTCTTTTTCACTGTTTCTTTTACACCTTTGGAGAAGAAGATTTTTGTCTTTGCCAAACTCACTTTCTGCCCAGAAGCTTCACAAAATGAGTGTAAGCAGCTCTTCATTACCAGTACTTGGTCTTCAGAAGCCTCCCCAAATAAAATAAGGTCATCGGCAAACATGAGATGGGACAATGATGGACCCTCTCTTCCAAACCTCAACGACTTCCAATTACTTCTTCTTACTTCTTGGCTGATAAGATGTGCTAATCTCTCAAGACAAATAACAAAGAGATACGGGGACAAAGGATCACCTTGTCTCACCCCTCTAGTTGGCGAGAAAGGTTTAATTTTAGCTCCATTCCATAAGACTTGCATGCTAGGGGAAGTAACACATTGCATGATGGCTGCCTTTAATGCATTAGGAAAACCCACCAGTGAGATCGATTCTCCCAAGAATTGCCAACTAATCCTGTCATATGCCTTCTCCAAGTCCACTTTAATAGCCATATACTGCCTTCCTTTTCCCTTTCCCTACATTGAGTGAATAGCTTCCTGGGCTATCACAATATTGTCAGTGATGTGACGCCCAGGAACAAAAGTACTTTGATGTTCTCCTATCAGCTTTGGTAAGTATGGCTTAATCCTATTAACCAAGACCTTTGCAATGACTTTATAGGTCACATTACAGAGGCCAATAGGTCGAAATAAGGACATATTATACTTTCCACTTTTGGGATCAGTACAAGGAAGGTAGGATTATGCCCTCTCAAGGATTCCTTGCCATCTATCACATCTCTGACAAACTTCATTATATTCGGAGCAACAAGGTTCCATTGATTTTGGAAGAAGACCGCTTGAAAACCATCAGGTCCAGGAGATTTTAAGGGGCCAATATCAAACACTGCACTTCTAATCTCATCAATTCCAATCATCTTGCCTAGTTCTGAAATATCCGATGTTGATAAGTTGGGGAAGAATTGTCGGTTTCAAATGTAGGCCTCCAAGGAACATCTTCAAGGAATAAATTCTGATAGAATTCTGAGGCCATCCCTTTCAGAGTATTTTCATCCCAAATCCACTCTCCTTCACCATTCATGAGGCCTTCATTCTTGTTGTGTTTTCTTCGAATTAAGGTGGACAGGTGGAAGAATTTAGTATTGCGATCACCTTGGACAATCCACTTAGATCTTGATTTCTGGAACCACATGGTCTCCTCTTGTTGGAGAATGATATTATACTCTCTAATAAGTTCTTCCTCCCTTCTTTCCAAATTTGGACAATTGGCAGTAGTCATAAACTTTTGAAGGTCGTGCAACCGAGCTAGACATTCTCTTTTCTTTCGAAAAATATTACCAAAGACCTCCCTGTTCCATCTTTTTAGTTCAGGTTGAAGGTGTTGCAGTGCTTCATCTATCCCAGCCTCTGTTTTCCACTGATCTCTAACAAAAGTCTGGAACTGATCATGACCCAGCCAAGAAGCCTTAAATCTGAAGGGGCGATCTTCAGGACTAGGAGGGATCGTACCCAATATGTTAAGTAGAATGGGGTGGTGATCAGATCGATTCTAGGCAAATTTCTCAAAGAAGCTTCAGGAAATCTTGTACACCAAGTAGTGTTGACCATTACTCTATCCAACCTCTCATAAATACGCCTTAATCCGTCTCTCTTGGGGCCTCGCCATGTAAAGCGCGGCCCATAAGCATCCATGCTCGATAAACCACAGTCTTCCATATTTCCTTTAAAAGCGGCACATCGGTGCATATTGGCAGGCCTCCCCCCCTTCTTTTCAAAGCTGTATAGGATATCATTGAAATCCCCCATCACTGCCCAGGCTGAATTGATGCCACCACTAATTCTCTTTAAATCCTGCCAAAAGATATCTTTGCAGTACTGATCCGGGTTAACATATACCACAGTAAGAAACCAGGACCCATTTCTCATATCATTTATTTGCATGTGTATAAGTTGTTGTGTGTCCTGCCGAATAATAATGCCAGGGATCATAGTTCGTGCCAATACCCAGATACCACCAGAATAACCTACAGCTTCAACTCTATGTACAAAAATTAGTCCCATGCTTCTCACAACTCTATCAGCTTTAACCCCACTAACACTGCTAACACCACAATATCAGGGCTATTAATTCTAATTAAGTCCCACAAAATACTCTGCAACCGTCTACTTCTAGCACCCCTACAATTCCAATAAATAGTCTTTATCATAAAAAGAGGAATAAAAAGGGTGTGATACCAAGTTTCAATGAGAAACACCAATAGTAGAGAGGATCTCATTCGATACAGTACGGTCGACTGCAGGAGCAGGGGGTTCACCTCCACTGGGGAAGTGGGGAAGTAGCAGATCCTCTCTTCAACACAAGGTGTTTGCTAATATATAGTATATTAAATTAGTATTAGTGGTTATTAGATTCAAAATGAATTCTTCAACACAAAAAAATAATGCTATTCGTCACTACATACTACATACATCACTACTGAAATCTTCAAGAGTAATGTAGGAGGTGATAATACCTAGCAAGACAACAACTACAACTGGGTATCAATGATAAAAATTTCGTAAAAGGTTGAACTCATTTCACCCATAAATTTGATACCAGACGGGTGTAAGCAATCCAATTCCAAAGGTTATAATCCAAATAACAGCACAGTTAGACACCAAAAATCTTCTTTCGTTTTTTTGGGCCTCAACCCCGCACTGTTGACAAATATGAAAATGCTGAACTTGGAATCTTCAGTTGCATTGTGTAATACTATAACCTTTGATGCCTTTGTCTGCATGTATACTGCTCCTCATATATGATATGATCTGATTATGATATGATTGGTTAGGGATAGGGATGGAAAGATTTATTATGTANATATATGATATGATCTGATTATGATATGATTGGTTAGGGATAGGGATGGAAAGATTTATTATGTATTTAATAATAATAGGCAAGGTAGTTATTGTATCCTTACCATAGTTGTTAGATCAATATGTATGTATGTACAGACACAATATCAATACAAGGAAAACTATTCACCAAACTCTTACAATATACAGCCAATTGGGAACATACTTTGAACTATAATCTTTAGATTCCTAAACCTGCGACATTTAAAGACCATGATAGGCTTCGGCTAGTAAAGATCAGAACATATAGGCACAAGGTGGAAATGGCATCCTTGTTTATCTACTTCTCAACTTCTCTGAGTTTATGCCTCTTCATTTTTCTCATCAAGTTCCTCCACAAAGTATGGTGGACTCCAGCTTGTTTACAGTCCATGATGAAGTCACAAGGAATCAAAGGACCCCCTTACAGATTCTTGTATGGGAACGCCAAAGAGATCAGGGAAATGATTACTGGATCAAGAAGCAGTCCTCAGGAACTTTCTCATCATGCATTCACCGTTATTCATCCTCACATATATTCATGGACTAAGCTTTATGGTAAACATTATCCTTTCAACGTCAATATTAGTAATACCATTCCTGCATATAGCTTCCACAAAAATATTGGATTAGATTTATCATGTCAATGCCTTTGTCCTGTAGGAGTGAACTTTGTTTTCTGGCTTGGTCCAAAAGCTCAGTTGGTTGTCACGGAGCCCAAGATGATTAAGGAGGTACTGAACAATAAAGATGGAGCATTCCCTAAAACAGAAAGCTCATTTTTTGTGAAGAAATTCTTGGGGGATGGGCTTATAACATCCAATGGAGAGAAATGGATGAAGATGAGAAAAGTAGTCAACCATGCTTTCCATGTAGATAGCTTGAAAGTAAGCTTCTTGAATTGGGGGTTTAATTTTTTATGTTTAATGATGTCTGTGTTCAATGTGGATCTTCAATTGACAACTCTTCAAAGATATCGTCTGGCTACATGGTATATAGAGTATGACTCCAGCAGTGGTGGCTAGCGTGGAGATGATGCTAGACAGATGGAGAGACCACAAAGGCATGGAGATTGATGTTTATGAAGAGTTCAGGGTTTTGACATCAGAGGTAATTTCCAGAACAGCTTTTGGAAGCAGCTACTTGAAGGGACAGCGCATATTTGAAATATTAGCAAAGACTGTTGAAATTGCTGTCAGAAATCTCTACAAAGTTAGGATTCCAATGATCCAGTATGTCCCTGATTCTTTCTCACTTCAACACAATTCCAAGTATGCATATTTCTCAACTAATGCAGTGGCAGTGTCAAGAACTAAACACTTGGAAACAGGAAGAAATGCATGTGCATGGAACAATGAAGCATCAATGATTGAACAAACTTACTAGTTTTACTCTCTAATTAAGCTATCCCGCCTTCGTATCTACATTGCTTTGTGCTCTTCTAAGTCTAACTACGAATGATTTCATTTTCCACAGCCAATTTCTTAGAACAGCTGATGAAGTTGAAGCAGAGAAACTGAACCAACAGATGAGAAACTCGATCATAAAGATGATAAAGGAAAGAGAGAAGGCCGCGATGGTGGAAAAATCAAATGGTTATGGAGATGATGCACTTGGATTACTTGTAAAGGCATATATGGATAAGACCATGAAAATATCAGTAGATGACGTGATTGATGAGTGTAAAACTTTCCATGTTGCTGGACAGGATTCAACCTCAAGTGGACTTACTTGGACTATGTTTCTTCTAGCAATGTACACAGACTGGCAAGACCAAGCAAGGAAGGAGGTGCTGGAATTATTTGGCCACCAGAATCCTGACGCAAACAAA
The DNA here is from genome assembly GCA_028386065.3 of Turnera subulata. Classification (NCBI taxonomy): domain Eukaryota; kingdom Viridiplantae; phylum Streptophyta; class Magnoliopsida; order Malpighiales; family Passifloraceae; genus Turnera; species Turnera subulata. The sequence goes on from JAKUCV010007347.1 coordinate 157,547, forward strand.
CTTGGAAAAATGAAAATCGTAAGTAAAACATAACCTCAAAATTTTCAAGTAAAACATAACTTCTGATGACATTTGTCGACCTGATGTGTTGTGTTGCCTCTAACTCGGGGATACAATATATAAATGCTTTTGTGTCTGTTTTGCCATTGTAGATGACCATGATCATCAACGAGTCGCTACGGCTATATCCTCCTGCTGTTTTCACGATGACAAGGAAAGCTGCAAGGGAGACCAAACTTGGAGAATTTATTCTGCCAGCTAATATGGAGGTCTTCATCTCAACTCTAGCACTTCATCACAACCCAGAAATATGGGGAGATGATGTTCATCTATTCAAACCGGAGAGATTTGCAGGTGGGGTGGCTAAAGCTACAAACAACAACATTGCAGCATTCGTTCCATTTGGTCTTGGACCGCGAATGTGTGTAGGCGTAAACTTTGCAACTATAGAAATAAAGGTTGCCCTGTCCATGATCCTGCAGCGCTACAAGTTCACTCTTTCACCAAATTATGTTCACAGTCCCACAACCTTTGTCACAATGTGCCCGAAACATGGAGTTCCAGTCCTTCTCCACCCGCTGTGAATCTACTTAATTGGAAATGAAAGTCTACATATGATGTCTTTGTGTAATGAAATGAGACAGCCTTTATGTTCTAGTGCCGTTGTTATGATCAATGATGGGAATAAATTATAGCATGAAAACGAAACCAACAGATGATGGGAGTAAATTACTCTTTATTAGTTTGTCCTTTAGAATTGAGTTTTTCTGTTGCCGTCAAAATATAGCCTGTGCTGTGGAGTAAAATGGACTCTTAACTAAAGACTTGACAAAGATAAAGATATGGGCTTCTTTGTTTTATTAGGGAAACCCTGGCCCATGAGACAGCTCCAGAGCCCTTAGGCCGCCAACGTTAATGGCAAAACAAACTACTAACAATATGGGCTCCTGGAGCTACTGTATCCAGTCAAGTAGTCTTCAAGGATGAGGGCCCAAGTAGGGTTGACTGACTACCTTTGCTTTAACTTGACACTTTGACGGTGGATATGCATTTTGACCCTCTAATCACCCATTCTAGCAAATCCAGTTTGTTCCTCTTCACTTCTTTTGCTCTTCTTAATACAGGTTTCTGTCTATTTATTTTGCAAAGAAAAAAACAGAAGAGCTATGTTCTTCCAGCTAGATATGTTAAAAATGGGTACTTTGTCGTAAATCTACATAGACACATCCATTACACATTCATAAATGCATTTTAACAATGCAAATGATATTTTGATCTCGACGATTTTAGGGGTTTTGGTAGCTTATGTCCAACTGTTACCGTGCTTCGTTTCTTTAATTAATGTGCATGTAACTGCATATTACTGTGTTGGCATATTTTACATATCTTTGGTTTCTGGAGAAAAATGGCATTAACCAAAAGAGAAAAAGATTGAACCCAGAAAAATGAACGCTTGAACAGCATCAACAAGTGAAATCCATCTGACTTAACACAAAACGGGAAATCAACTTAATATACAAAAAGCCATAGGACGCAGAAACATTCCAAAGAAAAAAAAAGTTAATAATTACACACACTGAGAATTTTCTCAATGAGACTTTGCAGTGTTCCCTTGCTGAATGTAGGCGGCAGACTCCAGCAAAGAAGGCAAAACAAGTGGAGACAGTAGAGGAATAGGTTCTTTACTGTTGTAGAATGAATTGAACGAAGATGCTGCCATTGCAGATTTTCCATTTACGCTGCAGCCTATGGGACTAGGTGCAGTACCCTTGCATTCCATTGAAGCATTACTAGGCTTAATCTGCAGAGGACAGGGAGCTCTCCTTTGTAATCTGCTTAATGGCCCTCTGTACTCCAACACTTCTTTGTGATGACAAGTTTGGAACCCAGGAAAATCATTACTAGACTCCTCCATTCTCTGTCAGTACTTCTCCTGTATCTCTTAACTCTCCTCTTATGTTTATCTGACAAGTAATATTATTTGAGGAATTTGATGTAGGCATGGATAGTTACAAAAAAAAAAAAGAAAAAAAAAAAAAGAACACTTGGGTTCCTTTGACGAAGAGAATCATAGACCCTTGATCCTCTGATTAATCAGATGACAGGCACTTATCAGCTGATCAGACTGCAGGGTACCATGATAGGCCTGTAGGAAAATGGCACGTCTTGCGTGAATTGTGCACTTGTATTACCATATAATCTGCACAAATGCAATAGAATATTGGATATGTCTCTGTTCTTGGAAGCTATCATGTGATGGGAGATGAGGTTGTTTCGGTTGCCGACTGTACATGTTAGTAGCCACATTGAATTCAGAATCATCCTCCATGTGAGGGAGGAATCAATGCTCACATCTACTAAAAGCTCTAAGTTTTCAGTGACAGGAACCTTGAAGCACATGGTACTTTTTATTTAGTTTCCCTATGCAAACTTCTTCTTTTCTTTCTTGTGTCTTCTCCAATCCACATCAAGTTTCAGACAAGTAGCCAGAGTTTTAGACAAAGGGTATTTTATTAAAAAGAAAGTAAGGATCTGCTAATGAATCAGGTCCATCACTTCAGTGAATTCATGAATGCTGGATGACCATTCAAACACAACATTATGGTGCTTTGTTTCGTGGTACATGGATCATGATTTTCCATGATTCTCATGCCAAAATCTAGCAGCAAAATATTGGACGCTCTGCCTCAGTGGACATGTAACAATACTTGTCTGGTCACTGTATTATATAGTATATACAACTACTACTACTATATCTATCTACATGGATGTCATTTCTTGAAAGACACATGTTTTGGAGCATTGACCATTGACTAGTCCAAGGCAGAATGCACGAAATGACACAATGAAGGGTACTGTATCATTTTCTATGTACATCAATTTATACATATCTTGTAGTTTTTGTTTTCTCCTTCAAGATTCATGAATGTGAAACTCCAAAATCTTTAGATGAGATGCTCTAGCTTATCTTTTCCGGGTAGATGTTTAGCCTATGACTCGATGTTTCATGTCAAATTACCTATGGACTCGTTGATCATCACCAAAAGCATGAAAAAGAAACAATTGGTAGTTAATTAATCTCTGGTCAAACCATGAATCCTACTAGTCAACTATATATTAGACCACTTCACATGACATGAAGTCGACTAAGGAAATAGTACTATAAACAAGAACTAAAGTCTTGAAAATGAGGCAGTAGTTTTGCCGTCAATTGAGGCATGTGCACACCCCCTTGCATTT